>PVHY01009333.1:0-56958 GCA_004024945.1 Uropsilus gracilis | reverse complement strand
AGTTGGTTGGGTTTCTTTTTGTTTTGTTTATTGTCTCTTTTGCTGAACAGAAACTTTTTAGTTTTATATAGTCCCAGCTGTTTATGCTTTCCTTCATTTTTTTGCCAGCCATAGTTGTTTCCCCAAATGGATTTCTGAGGTGAAATTCATGAAGGGTTTTGCCCAGGTTTTCTTCTATGTATTTTATGGTTGCAGGTCTGTACGCGCATGTTCATTGCAGCCCTGTTTACAGTTGCAAAGAATTGGAAACAAACCAAATGCCCCCAAACAGATGATTGGCTAAAAAAAATGTGGTACATATACACGATGGAATACTACGCATCCATCAAGGAGGACAAACACATGTCATTTGCAGCAACCTGGATGGAACTAGAAAGACTCATATTAGCAGAAATGGAGCGAGAGAGGAGGAGGGGGAAGAAGGCAAGGGAGGTGAAGAGCACAAAAGATCAGGATAGTTAACAAATGTTAGTGAAGTGGGAAAGCCCCGGGGTAAAAAAAATAAATAAAATAAAAAACAACAACAACAAAAAAAAAAAAACAAAACAAACCACACACACATTTACCAGATATTGGAAGAGAACAACAAGGCCAAACAACCAACAACTAAACATCAACTTAACCAACCAACAATTTCAACAATTTGCAGAAAAATGGGAGGAGTGACTGAAGGGGGGCTAGAGAGGGGGGATATGGAGGGAGGAGGAGTGATCAATTAATGCACAATTGTGACAAATCAATAAAATGAATTAAAAAATAAAAAATAAATAAAATAAAATAATATAACCAAAAAAAAAAAAAAAAACCTTTCTGTGTGTTCTATGCATCCTGATAAAGTAACTATCCTATAGCAGCAGGAAAAGGTGGCTTCACTGGGTTCCCACTATACCTTCATAGTCTTTGCCAAGCATGTCCCAGAAATCAAATATGGACTGTTCAAAAGAAAGAGGTCTGGTCCATAGCACTTAATATAGAGACGTGAGATTTATAATAAATAAATGAATGAATGAATGAATGAATGAATGAATGAATAAATGAATAAATGAATAAATAAATAAATAAATAAATAAATAAATAAATAAATAAATAAGTCCTATCTAAACCTAAAGAGAATGGCAACCATACAAACATGATCAATATTGTATGAAAATTACAAAATACTTTAAAAAAAAAGACCTGCCTAAAAAATTTCAGTGGGAAAACACAAGAATAACTAAAACCACTGGAGAATTAGGTGCTGAGAGGTATGTGGCAACCTGAGAAACAGTATATTCCTCTCTGGAATTACCAAAAACTGGAAACTGCAAAAAATTAAAGTAAGTAGAGAAAGTCAACTCTAACCTTGGCAATTCACAGGAACTTGAAGTAGCCCAGTCAAGCAAAACCTGCCTTTTCCTTTCACCTCTTACTACCCTATGTGCACAAACAGGGACCCAAGATAATAAAAGTTACTAACTTGTGAGAGGGATGAGGAAGAGACAAAAGAAACTAATCCTGAAGGAGGCTGCAACCAATAATATAACTGAAGAAAAGAAAGAACTTTGAATGAAAATTGATTAATGGACCAGGGTTGGTTTGTAGATACTAGCATTAGAGTTTGATTATACACATACCAGTTATATTTGCAAAATTCCTAGGATAGCTCTTTGAAGCCTTTAAATGGTCAGAATCCAGGTTACTAGAGTTCCAATCGAAGCCATTCAATAGTAATCATTTATTCAATAACTATTCCCAGAATGCCCACTTTGGACTGAGACTGTATTAGATATCCCCATGTTATGTATGTTATCCTTATGACAATGCACACTTTCCATTGTTGTAAAAGTTCCTTTCACATACATATTTAATCTCACTAAATCCCCTTGACTACAACATGATATTAATCAGAAAAAGGTTCTCTCCACTGTCTAGGGAACATAAAACCAGAGAAGTTAGATGACTTACAAATACCACTGGTAAATGTTGGGACTGTTCCTCTTCATCAGAGCACCTGCATGTCCCCTCCTGAGTCTTCAACACAGCCAGCACACCTGATCAGCTTTGTCATCTGCCATATCACATGCTTTTTACAAATGGTCTATTTAATATATATTTACAACTGACTGCATTTATTTCATTCTACTTGATAAATCTTCATTTACAAATTCCATTGCTCGTTCTCTTCCTATTTCTGGTCTATTTATTAGCATTAGGACAGAACTTTGGCCATCATCTACAAAGTAATAGTGATATAAAGAAAAGTTTGTAGACTCTTATCTTCTCACCCCCTGTGTATAAAGTGTTGTCTTGGATTTTTTCTTAACCCATATCTGGATAAAAATTATTTTAAAGGACTACAATAGATATCTAATACAATACAAATTCTTAGAAGGTAATCATTTCAATTCTAGGATAAGTCAGTCACTTTTGAGCTAGTAAACTCTCCATGCCTGCATTTTCCAGCACAGTACCTGAAACTAGTAATGTATTAATCTATTTGGGCTGCCACAGTGGATCGTCAGAGACTGAGTGACTAAACAATAAAAATTTTCTCCCTGTTCAGAAGGTTAGAATTTTAAGATCAAGGTTTCACTGCCAAGGTTGGTTTTTGATGAGGTCTCTTTTCTTGGTTTATATGTGGCCAGTTCTCTCTCTGTGCTCATGCAGTTTTTCTTCTGAGCACAGCAGAGAAAGAAAGACATCTTTTACACCTCTTTTCCTGTAAAGACACTAGTCTGATCAGATTAAGGGCCTAGTCCTATGACCTTCTTTAACCTTCACTAGTTCTTATAAGTCCTGTCTCCAAGTATAGTTACATTGGGCAGCTCCCTTTAAGAAAAAGAATACAAAGTTTGGAATATAAAATTGCCATACTTTAGTAAATAGGAAAAGAAATCATAACAATTCAAGTTCTGAAAATCTGGCAGATGTTGTATCTCAAAAATCTAGAAAATAACGTTTTTATTATACAACACACATATATTTCCCCTACAATTTTGACTGCCTCTTTCTACCTCACCATGTGATAATGTTATAAAAATAATTTTCTATAAAAAATATTAAAAAGATAATTGAATTTTTCATTTAGCTTTGGATACCCAAACTTCCTAATTATTATTTATAGTTTAGAAAAGTTGCAGGGTCACAATTCAATATCAGTGATGTCTTATATATTTCTTAGGTTGACTAAATCTAGAAAATTCTCTCAAGTTCCATTCATGTTGAACCTATATGATTTCAAGGCATTGAAAATTTCCTTGTAGTAACACGTTTTAAATCCTCTTCTAAGTGATCAACCCTCTACAATGAAATGATTGTCCTAGCATCCAGAAAGTAGAATCTAGAAACCCTACCTACATTGGGATGACTGACAGTAACTTAACTATGCATACCATGGACAAATAATGACACAAATATAGCTCATTAAAGTCTAACTAAATATGTCCGTACACCAACTTCCCTTAGGAGAGCCTTAAAATTCCCTGGGGACATTGGGAAAAGTGGAGTAGAAAAAAAGAACAATTACAGTTTAAAATAGCTTCTTTTCCAAATTTTACAGAGCATATAGCCATGTGAACACATCACTGGGACCTCTCTCAGGTTCTAAAATATGCTTTATGGTGTGTATTCCTCTAGACTGGAATTCAGGGTAATGTTTTTATGTAAACAGAGTAATACAGGTTTGTGTTTCTGTGTGGGGGCTGAAGATGGGGTCAGGGTTACCTTTATTTTCGATCTGCTTGTAGGGGAATAACTTTATATCCTTTTAATTACCAAAGTCTACAATTTTTTCACATTGTTTTCCTCCCTATTCATACTCCCTCCCAGTGTCTTCCCCTGTAGAGTCTTAAAATCCTTCCTACTCTGTTTCACCTTTAGTAGAGTGAAGCAATGAGTTTGGTTTTAAAATGCAGACTGTTGATTTCCAACTGAGGGGGGGGGGAGTGAAAACAATGGAAATAAAAGGTCATAGAATCCCTCAGGTGACTCACATAGCTATTTATGTATTTTTTAAACTTCATGTCTAAAAATTGGCTGAAAAGTGACAATTCAGAATGCTTGAATAGGTGGGAATGAAAAATCACAATTCTGTGACATGACTCGGGCTCCACACCCTGTCTGTCAATGATTTACAGAATTAGATAGCAACCTAGAGAGGGGAAAATTAGCAAACCCTGGCGCTGAAGGCAGACAAGATTGTAATAGCTATGGGAAATGACAAATTGGGCCAGTGAGGAGGAAGAATTTGCAGGTATAGTTATAGATCAAGGCCACATATGTGTGGTCACTGGGCTGGCCCCGATTGAACTGCATAAGAGAAGAAGGCAGGAAAAGATCTGTTTGGGACTTTCTATGATAAAAATCAAAAGAACAAAGACTGTGCCCTAACTTCTACGTGAAAATGATGTCTTAGTGGGAAAGAGGAGCAACAAAGCAAAGAATCTCTGAATTTAGATCTCTGAATTTAAAGATCTCTGAATTTAGGCCGGGCACAGTGGCTCGTGCCTGTAAGCTTCAGCCTATGAAGCAGCCAGGGCTAGGGATCGCCACTCGATCGCCCAGCATTGGGCCTGTAACGAGACCTAGTTCCAAAAAATAGCTGGGCGTGGTGGCGCGCGCCTGTAATCCCAGCTACCTGGGAAGCTGAGACTGGGGATTGCTTGAGTCTGTGGTACCCCGGGCAACAACGTGAGCCTGCAGTTCCACGGGCAAAAATAGCAAGACCTAGACTCAAAAAAAAAAAAAAAAATCTGAATTTACATTCATTAGAGGATCTATTTCTATACAACATATAACTTATTGGTACATGTTTTTAATTTAGAAAAGATATTCTCATGGGTACAAAGGCATGATTTAAATTGTGGTAGTGATAAAGCTTTTCGGTGTTTGTTTGTTTGTTTGTTTTGTTTTGTTTTGTTTTAGTGGAGCAAAAATCTGTGACCCCAGAATATGTCTTTTTGACAAAAGGTTAATTTCATGGTAAGGGATGTGAAAGTTGGTGGTGGTTCTTTTGAAAAAAAATATCTTTGTAGGGACCTCTCATCACTGGACCAAAAGACTTAATGTCCTTATCTCTTTTCATGAAAAAGACAGAATTTAAATCTGCACACCATTATTTACTGTGCCTTTTGGTCCTTAATGGACTTCCCCAGCCTTCCCCTCAGCTGTTAACTGCTTAAAGTGGCATCTAAAAACATGTGGTGAATTTCACAGTTTTGCTGGGTCTCTGCCATTTTATTAATAATTTCCTTTCACTTTTTCTCTTTTCAGTCTATCTGATGCTTGTTTGCACCCCAACATTTTCTTCCCTTCAACTTTTTTTTAGAAGTACAGATGATACAGTATGAAAAGGTCAAGCCTCTCCTTATGCCCCATCAGATAAGCATCCCTTCCCTCTAGACTTAACCTTTATTTGATCAACAACCTTATCTTCTCACAACAGCCAGGAAAAAAATGTTGGAAATTGAGGCACTCCTGGGGCTAGCAAGACAAGTGGGTCCCAGGCTGAATCTCTGGACATGCGATCCTTGCCTACCTCTATTTTTTCACTCCCTTGTCACTCAGGCTGGTAAATACTGCTGCTCTCCTCACTTTCTCAACAAATGAAAATACTTTCCTTTTCCTCAAACTCTGTTTCCTTATATTGGCTAAGGGAAATCAAAACCAGCGTTTGATAACACAAAGATTCAGATTCTAAATAGAGAATTGTTTCCTGGGATAATGTTCAAGGTTATAATACGAGATGGAATTACTTAAAGAGCCTGATTTCACCATAGTTAAAATCACCTAGGGAAGTCAGTGCAGGTTTCCCAATCACCAAATGCCTTGCTGACCCAGATTTAGAGCAGAGCCAGCAACTAAGTATCACTGATTGAACAGGCATTCTATTTTAATTTTCAACTGCCATTTCCTTTAAAAAAAAAAGGGGGGGGGGCAGGGCATGCAAAGAGTAAAATATATCCATCATTAAAATATTTAAATTCACTAGTAGCAGTGATTAATAAAATGTTCAAATTGAAGCAGTTTACAAAAATTAGTGTCAACTTGTCTAATCTAAAATGACACACTTAACCAAGTCTTTTTTCTCAACTCCTTTCCTTTTATAACCTGCAAAAATGGGGAGTTCCTACAAATCAGCAAAAACACACTGAGCATCTATTCCAGAAAAGGTACTCCATTCTGTGATTGAAACTATGATCACATGTAATTCTTACTGTCAGTGTATTTCTAATTAATAATGAAGACCCCATTTTCTGACATATACACTATTTTTCTTCAGTATCTATAGTGTAGGTTCATAAAACAGGATCAACAATTTTCAGACAGATTTTTATTTAGCCTACCCAATTTTTCTAAAATATTTCAATATTTTTTAATCTATGATCTTTGTCTCTCTCTGACTCCCACTCCCACCTCTCTCTCTCTCTCTCACACACACATACACACACACACACACACACACACACACACACACACACACACTGAGGATTGAGCTCAATGTCTGGGCTACAGTATACTCAGATATGAGAAGATGACTGGCTAGTCAAAGGAAGCTCGCAGATTCATCATGATCTGCATAGCTCCCATTTACTTTATGCTTAACAACCTCATTTATTTATGGATTCAATCTGATTAGTGCACATATTTGAACTTACAATCTCATACTATCAAGATAAAAAAATGTATCAGGAGTACACAGAATGGGAAAACAGTTGGTGGCTCAGAGGAAACCAGGACCATCTCAATGAAGAGGCAACATAATTATCAGATGTTGACATACAGGTAGGATTGTCCAGCTAGAAGTGGAGAAAAGGAGAACTTCTAAAGAAATGAATCACATCAGTAACAATACAGATGTAGGAAAGGGCAGTGTCTGTGTCTGGTGATCTGACATAACTGTATAACCATATTTACTAAGAGAAATAAAAAGATGGAAAAGGTGGACATTAACCAGAGAGTGGGACACCCCAGTGACAGCATGATCGCCTAAGTTTTAAAGTAAAGAAGTCATGAAATTACGATTATGCTTTAGGATAACTTTTCTATTAAACTCTAATAACCTGTAAGAACCCCTTGAATTACTGTGACAACTATCCCAAAACAGCACTATCCTTTGTTCTTAATTGTGTTCTATGTCCCTTCTGCCGTATGAACTCATCAATAACATCACATTCAGCTGGCAGTTTAGAACACAAGAAACCACTTCCCCCAGGGTACAGATGGAATATGGATGTGGTGTGGAGGATATTGAACTTTCTATCCAAAGACCAGGACTGCCCTATCAAAGCACCACCACTAACTTTGAGTTCTTAAGCAAATAGCCAACCTTTTGTGATATTTCTTGTACAATATTGATAGTAACCTTTAAAAGGTTGTTTTTAGAATTAAATGAAAGAAATAGTATAATGTAGTACTTGAAGGTACTTTGCAAACAACACAATGTAATGCAAATAAAAGTTATTATTATAGATATATAATAGACATTGTGTCCCAAAGATTCTAGTGTTATCCTGCAGGGGATTTTTGTAGTTCATGTTCTGCCTGAAGATTGTCTATCTCACATATTTTATGTCTAATATTTGGCACTCTATTTTATTAATTTTGTCTTTGAAGGGTCATATTGAAATGGTCACATAGATGTTTGTACCTACCTAAAGATCTTAGCTGGTTTCTGGTAACCTAAACTGGTTGTACTTCCTCCTGATGACCTGCATATCTACTCAAATTCATTCCTTTAAACTTTTTCAGTGTAATTTAAAATACAAAGCTCTCCTTTTCTTGATTCTGACTTTATCACATTATTGATATTTGGTAGTAATAGATGGTCTGAACCCATCTTCTGGTTAAACCTGATGATTGCATAATCTTCTCTCATTCACTTATTTTCATTCATTCAGTGCTCTCAGGGTACTGAGTCTGGTACTGGCTCTTGATACTGGACCCATAGGTCTAACTCACAGTGGCAGCTGACATTGCTTAGAGATCAAGTGACAATAGAGAACATTCAGCCAGGCAGAACCAAGGAGAAGGATCAAGCCCTGACATTTGCTGCTACTGTTGATGTTTCTGAGCCCCATTTTCCTTATCTATGAAGGGGAAATGACCACTGCAGAAGGGAATTTTGAAAATTAAACAAGTGGATTTATATAAAAGCCTGATGTAGGCTATTACTAATTATGCTTAATAGGTTAGATGCTTTTATTTGAATTTTTCATGTAGTCAAATCATAGAACCAACCTAACTACCCATCAACATAACTAGACAATGTAATTTTAACATGTATACTCAATGAAAGGCTACTCAGCTATTAAAAAGATAAAATAGTATCTTCTTGAATAAAATGGATAGGACTTGAGATGGTTATGCTAAGTGAAATTAAGTCAGAATGTGAAAAATGATTACTAGATGGTTTCTGTTATTTGTGGAATATGAATAATCAAAGAAAAATGGGAAAATGACAGTAAAAATAATTTTTAGAGTCTATGAAAAGATATACCAATTATCAGGAGAACTGGGGTGGGGATGAGAGGGAGAAACAGATAGAGGAAGGAAGGTGATAGGAAATTGGCTTTGAAAGAGGGCAAGTAAAACATGTGCACATCATGTGCACATGCAGAAGTATGAAATTTTACTTCTAAAATTATGTAACTATACATAATTATACAAATGATTGGGAAAATAATAAAAATTTGATAAAAATAATTTTTTTCAGAAAAAAAGTAAAATCACACACTTTATTGCTGTCATAAAAGTTACTATTTTAGAAAAGTAGAGTGAAACAAATTTTTCTAATCCAACAATACAATCCCACCCAATTCTTGAAAGTAAGAAAAAGGACAAACTCAAGCAGGGAACTTACATTTCTATACGACACACATATTTTACATAGAAAAATGCTAAAGAATACAATTAAAATCATAAATTAAGATCTCAAAACTATGGGGGAAGAAAAATAATTTCTGCCTGGTAAGTTTTATGCCCAGGGAAAATTCCTGAAGTAAGAACAAGCAAAAACAATCCCAGAAAAACCAAACTCTCTGGCAATTTCAAGTGGCCAGGATCTTTCCAGAACACTGAGAGAAGAATAACACAAATTGATTAGCCCAGTGCTTCTGTTCCATTGGAAAACAAGCCTTCCTCCCAACTATGTTAACCTATTAAGTGAGCACAGAGCCAATGTGATTGCAGGGTCCCCTTCACCTGTGATGACCATCACTGTCTGCATGAAAAAGAAGTGAATAGCAATCAAGATAACACAGCCTGAGCATTTCTAGCTGGTGCCCTTATAAATATGCTTCAGTTGTCCAGAATAATTGCTTCCAATAAAGGCCAAACATACAATTCTGACAGGAATGTCCTTATGAGTTTGTGCTGCTTGTAAACCTGTCAAAATAGATGCTTCCTTGTATTTCTACCTTTAAACCAAGCTAACAAGTCAGGTCGTTTTTAGGAAATCATTCCATGTGTTCTGTTCAAAGCCAACTTGGAAAAACAGACAAACCCTTAGCAATAGATGGTTATAATTAGGCTAGTTTCATGTTTCCTTCCAATAAGGTAGGAATTGAGTCACTTCACCACCACTCCCTCTCACCCAAACTTGCCCTTACTCCTTATTTTGGTAAAAGCAAACACTGTTGCTTTGGTCGTGCTGGAAAATGGGCTTCATATTTTATTATTTTCTGTTGTGAAACACTGAAAACTAACTATCTGTTCTAAAACACTGTATGCTAAAGATCTTGAATCTCTGACTTTTGTCCATTTTCATGGTTAGTGCTCAATTTAGTCTTTCAGCTCTTCTCTCCTGGAATCGGTATCAAAGTTTTTCCTCAGCAGTGACAAACCCTCTAGTCCCAATCCTTCAGAAACCCCAACAGAATTATCCTTAGAAAATACAAATTTGATCAAGATATTTTCTCGCTAATCTGGATCACCATCACTTTTTAGAAGAAGCTAAGCTTTTCACACTATATACAAGAACTTTCCATAATATTATTCTGTCCTTATAGCACATCTGCTCTAGTCTGTGAAATGATTTGCCCATCAGTCATGTTGCAGGGATCTGCCTGCCTTCAAGTTAGTGAGGTTGATTTTCCCTGGAAATCTTTTCTACCTGTCCTACCTCCCATTCTCCTTTAATACATTTGCTTAACTTTTACTCATTCTTTATGATACAACTAAAACATCAATTCATCTGGATGCTCTTTGCCACATTCTGCCATACTCATGGAGAAATGGTTTGAAATCAAGATGAGACTCCATGGAACTGTGATTTTAATTAGGTTCACTTATTGTTTGTATTGCTTCTGTAAACTGGGGTTTCTCAACTTCAGCAGTATTGACATTTTGGGCTGAATAATACTTTACCATAAGGTGTTATCCCATCCATAAAGCTTTTTTAAGAGTGTCTACCCACTAGATGACAGTAGCACCCTCTTGCTGTGATTTAAAAACTGAAAATAATTCCAGAACTTGCTAAATATCCATTAGGGGCCAAAATCACCCCCTGTTGATAAACACTGAATAGAGTATATAGACATTATTCAATAGCTTTATTAGAACTTATCTAACCATCCTCTCTACTAAAAAGAAACTTCTTATTGGTACTAAAAAAAAATTTTTGTTGACAGAAATTATATTTCTCTATCAGAGCTTATGATAGTGTCCATCCCACAATAAGCATTTGATAAGTATTTATTGAATGAATGAAAATAAATGAATGAGCAAAGATTAAGCAATCATCAAGTGTGACCAGAAGACCAGAGTTCAAACCACCTATAACCATTAAATGTTAATAAAGTAGAGATAGGACTTTCTTCAGACAGACAGCAACCTGGAAGATGGGCGGAAAATGGAAGACAGTTCTAACATTTCATTTCCAGCTGGCTTTTTACAGTGAGTTGAACAAAAACAGTTGCAACAAGCTGACATTCACTGATGTCAAGAACCTGTGATTTCCAGTTCCAAGACTCCTTATCACCCTCCTGGATGCCTGATGTTACATTCCCATGGTGCCAAGGCCGGTATTGGCTCTTACACTCCTCCAGCCATGGCCTGGAGCAGAACTCCATTAAAAAAGTATGTGTGCACATGCACGTGCCCACAGATTTCCTGCTCTACCGTTCATAGTGTCTTGCCCGGTTACCTCTCCCTCCCTACCCTCTATCATCTGCACCCTATTAGTTATAATCCTTATATCTATCATAAGTGTTATTTCAGGTAAAGGATAGTGTTCTGCCTTTGTGCACATAAGGTTAAGAGAGATAGATCTAGACTAAAGAATCTTTCCCATTACTTTATGTCAAAGACAATATCATGAACAATCTTAACTTTCTACTCAATAAGTTGAGCATTGTCAGTCAGGTTAAAACAACAGAGTTCTTTAAATTCCTCATAACCCATGATTGTGTCTCAGTAATAAACAATCGAGGGCTTCCCAGTTCTCTAGATTGTCTCCCTGACCTGCCCTAGTTTCTGCCCTGTGGCCCACCAGCTTGTGATGTTGCATTCAAGCTGTTGACCATTGCATATACCAGGTGCTCTATTTCAGGATCCTGCTATACTCTGCATCATAAAAATCATCATAGAAAAATTCTGCTAGAAAATTAACTTCAAGCAGATAAATAAACAATGTATGTGAAGATTTCCTACTCTTAATGTGCACAGTAACTTTCCGGATCCTCTCCTTGTCCTAGTCCTTATCACAGCTGTGGGGTTACAACCCTAATCCCACCCCCCAATATGGAAGGTTACCAGATTCCACTGATGTGGATTTGGAGAATTACTGGGTTCAGAGAGCAGGGTCCTTGGGTCACCACTCAGAAAAGTTCCATCACAGCTCTCCTCTCAGTGAAATAGGCTGAATTTCACTAGGGAAGGAGTGATGGGAGTGGAGACCAAGGGGGTTTCCACACAAGACAGAGATGTTGACTTATAGCCAAAGAACAGATTTATTTTCACAAAAGGGAAGGGAAGTAAAGGATGCTGGCAGACACCAAAAGAGTGTCCTGGTAGGGATGGGTCTGTTTATAGAGGCTGCCTAGTCCTAGACAGGCAGTCCTGTAAGGAGAGCCATCTCTGTTGCTTCAAAAAGGGAGAAAGCCAGGCAAAAAAGCACTTGTACAGCCACAGGTTGTCAGAGAACTGCCTTTGGTCAGGACAGAGATACCAAGTGAGAGCAGGAGTTCATTCCTGGTGGGATCATGGACTGTTGTGAAGTTCAGTATTTCCAGGGTTGGAGCCTGCAGATTTTTTTCTGTATTTGGTTAGAATGGACAGACTAGAGAGGACCAGTGGTTTTTTTGCCCTGGTCCCTCATTTCCATGTCCCCATCTCTGGTCTAAGCTTTAGTCAGCACCTCCGGACACTTGACTTTCCATGTTGCTTGTTTCATGACTACGTTTACCATGTAGTCATCTGGAGGTGTTTTCCCCACCTCCAGATTCTGACCTGTGGCAGCAGTTTCTGGTATGGTGATACCTCTTTCCCAAATTCTCAGCTCTTAGGCTCCACCACCAATACTGATCTGCATTTTCTCATGTGCAAAAACAAAGTCTGGACCAGAGGACATGACACTCAAGGAACCTCTGACTCTCAATATCTCATTCAACTTGAGGAGAGCAGTCTCCAGCTCATTTGTGCAATAACAAATGTGTCTCTCCAGAGTGAGGAGGGGCCGCAAAGTATTGTTTCAAAGGGTCCTGCTGGCCAGGGCGGGCTCTGCTCTACAGGGTTCAAAGCTCTCAATCCAGGGCTGGTGGCTAGGTTTCACTGTGAATGAAAATGACAGCAGCACCATCACCATTATTTTTGTGAGTTCCACAATTGTGCCCCTTTCAGTTTGGGTGGGACTGGATAGCTGAGGAAACTTTTCCCAGTCTAGAGGCAGCCCACCAGGACATTACTGTGAGCATGTATTTGGGAATATAACCCCAGCATCAAGGGAAGCAAAAGCACAGATAAACAAGTGAGACATCACAGAATGGGAAAGAATATTTGCACACCATACAAGTGCCAAGGGATTAATCTCCCAAAGCTAAAAAAAAAAAAAAAAAAAAAAAAAAAAAAAAAAAAAAAAAAAAAAAAAAAAAAAAAAAAAAAAACAAAACAGAAAAAGCAAATGTCCCAATGAAAAGACGGGAAAAGAACTTCAACAGACATTTCTCATAGAGGGCATGGAAATAGCCTCTAGACATAAGAAAAAATGTTCACTATCACTTAAGACAATAGAGGTGCACATTGAAAATAACATTGAGATACCAACTCATACCTATGAGAATGCCCATTGTAAGGAGCGCTATAACCAAAAATGCTGAATCACAGAGGACTGCTGAACACCCTGCACGATAGGTACAACTGGGGCCAGTGGTGATCCCTTGCCCAGGGCAGCTAGGAGCAGGCACTGACAGAAATTGAGCTGCAAACAATTCACAGATGGGGCCTCTGAGAAAACAGCACAGTAGCCCATAGTAACCAGGTGAAGATCAGGAGAGCATCCAGTGCAGGATCACAGGTGACCAGGAGGAGATGCCAAAGTGAACCTGCTGGCTAGGAGGAGCCCTCCAAAAGTGAAACAGCCCTAGGGTCCCATGGGGCCTCTTACCTGCCCAGGGGAGATATTAGGGAATGCTTACTTGGGTACCTGTAAATGTAGCGCTGTTCGTAAAAAGAAATTCCACTGGCTAAAAAATAAAACTGGATTCTACATCTATCCATGGTCTTATCCAACGGGAAAAAAATAAATCAACTCTGCTTCAAGTTAGAAGATCTGAGCTGAAGCTCTTCTTTGTCATGAATACTCATTTGACCTTATAGTTTTAATGAAAATTCTCTGGAGTTCAGTTTACTTAGTTGTAAAATTGTGATACTAGTATTATTCCATTGGGGTTCATCTAGTTGTATATTTTATATGTATAGAAATTATACATACATAGAAATGCATACATCCTGACATATCTATACACACATACATATATTGTGGGAGAATATAAAAATTACTCAAATATAAAACATTGTCTTATCAATGTGTTGAATCATATAGCAGAATATATTCTAGAACAGAGTTTATTATATACTAAGGAACTGGCTCCCACAATCCACAGAGTGAGTCAGCAAGTCAAGACCCTGGAAACCAATGGTGTGGTTCAATTGTGGGGGGAAAAAAAGCAGGATCAAGACCCATGGAGAAATATTGATTCTTATAAATATTACAAATTCAAAGGGAGAGGAAAGCTGATGTCCTCTTTGAACAGCAGATGGGGGAAATTTATTCTTTTGGAAGGCAGGTCAACCATTAAATTCTAGTAAGACCATCAGCTGATTGGCTGAGACCCAGTTCCACTATGGAGAGCAATTCTTTTCTTAGCCTACTAATTGAAATGTTAAACTTGACCCTAAATAGCCAGAAAAATGTTTGACCAATTTTCTGAGCACCCTAGCACTCAGTCAGATTGACACATAGAATAAGACAGTAAAGCCACAGATGGGTCATCTGTCAAAACTTCATCTCTCTGCTCCCTTTTGTCACAATGGTAAGTTAGGCTCACAAGAAAACCAGCCCTCAAAGAGATTAGTGATTTTGCTGCCCCCACCCCCCTTGTTAATAATTAAAGCTAGGGTTCAAAAAGGGTATACTTCCAAAGCACCACTTAAAAGAGCAGCTATTATGGCCTTCAATGGGCAGCAGTCAAGCTTAGCTGAGAAACCTCTTTCTGCAAGGGAGTCCCATTTGTGAGAACCCCCAAGGCCAAAGTGTGACCCCAAACTTGCAACAGAAGTCTCCACTGTATGAAACCCCAAAGACCAAAGAAGGACCCCCAAATTGCCAACGGAAGCCCCACAATGTGAACCCCCAAACCAAAATAAGGTTCCCTAATTTGGACAAGACCCCCCATATATGAACTCCCCAAAGTGGAGTCCCTCACTTTTGTGATGGGGTCCCCAATTTCCCCAAGGGAGATTTCAGTGGTTGAAGGTGGTCCCAAACTCCAATCTTCTGGTTAAATTTTCCTTTCCTCAAAGTCCAAGTTAACCTAGGAATACGTCTTAGCTAGTTAGTCCAAGAAAATGATGATGGTGAGAAGAGCTAATTTCTGAACAAGTCTCTCCCACACACTGCTGGCTGCTAAGTCTACCACAGTCAAGGAGGCCTAAGTAAAGTTCTAATGATGATAAAAAGTGAAATTTTAATCTTATACAATTCTAAAATAGCACTAAAGTGGACATTTTGATATCTGGAAATGTGAGTATTAGTCATTTTCTGAGTATGTCTTAGAAAACTATAAAATCTCTAACCCAACAATTTGACAACAGAATTGGGACAATGGGGGTTTGATCCAAAGATACAAGCCTGGTTTGGGTTTGCGTTCCTGTAGTCCATAACAAGAAGGGTCTGGGTATGTTTCACCACTTTGGTAAAAAACCTTGAACACAAGCAGGTGATTGTGGGTTCAGTTCAGTGTTAATGCTCTTTCCCTGGAAACAGTGTCCCATTTTACAAGATGAAGATTCACTCTCCCAAACATGCTCTGTGCTTCAGAAATCAGTCACCAATGTCGGCAAGTCCTTGTTGCTGATCAAATGCTTTGTAGATAAGAGGTCCCTGTAACCCCTCCTCAAACTTCAGTGCCTGTCACAAGCCCAGATTATTGTCTGTGTGTCTGCCCCAATGGATGTCATCAAGAGAGTCTCAGGACAACCTTCTGCCATTTGATGAAGTTGCTAGAATGACTCACATAAATCAGATAACTCATTCACTCTCCAGATCACCGATTTCTCACAGAGGATACTGAATCATAGGAAAAAGCAGTCAGATGGAAGAGCTGCATACACCAACAAATGGGGGAAAGCAGTGGAGATTCCATGCCTTGTCCAGACATGCCATTCTCCCACAAATCACTGAGTGTCCACCAGTCCAGAGTCTCATCACTTGAGTTTTTATGAACTTTTCACTACCTACATGTGGTTGGCAATCGAGTCAATATGAAGTACCTGATCCCTCCCTGGAGGGGAGGTCATTGGGGTGGGACTGAAAGTTTTACTTTCTGTTCCTTTTGGTTTCCCAGGTGACAAGCCCCCACACACAGAGGTTTCCCCAAAATGACATCATTAGCATTTACTGCTCCACACAGTCAACTCCAAGGCTCTGAGGAAGCTATGACCCAGGAACTATGGATGAACCGACTATGTATAGTAAATTATTCAGATAACCAAAATGGTTTTTGTTATTCATCACCATATCACAACCCGATAAGCAGTCCTTGAATATAAACGTGTCACCCACATTCACAGTCAAAGAGAAAAAATTATAGGATCCTATTTTTGATGCAGAAAAAAGCATTTGATAAAATCAAACCCCCATTCATCATTAAAATCTCTCAGCAAACTAGGAGTAAAAAGGAACAGCCTCAACTTGATTCAAAATTTCACTCCTGTCCTATTGAATGGAGAAAAATGAGATTCTTTCCCTCCAGATTTGGGAAGATGAAAGCAAGGACCCCCTCTCATGCACCTTATTCAGCATCCTACTAGAAGTCATAGCTCATGAATGAAGAGAAATAAATAAAAATATAAAAATTAGGAGAAAAGAAAGGTGCTCTGCTCACAGCTGAAATAGGTAAAAAGCCTCAAAGAGCCAATCCCGATAGCCAATTCCTCAGAATATAGAATATAACATCTTATGAATCTGTTGGATCACATGACAGAATATATTCTGGAATACAGTGTATTCATTTTGAATATTCTGTAGACTGAGTTAGCAAGCTAAGATCCAGGAGAGTCAAAGGTGTGATTCTATTGTGAGAATAAGTCAGCCCATGAAGACACATGGGTTCTTAGAAATATTTCAAATTCCAAGGGAGGAAAAAGATGATATCCAAGTTGATGGAAGTCAGAGAAGAAAGGTTATTTCTTTTGGAAGGAGGGTCAACCATTACATATTATTAAGACCTTCAACTGATTGGCTGATAGCCAGTCACACTAGGAAGGGCACTACTTTACTGAGCCTACCAATTGAAATGTTAAACTTGATGCTAAACAGTCAGAAAAAAAATTCTGGGCATTCTCTAAGTCAGGTTGACACATAATGTGAACCATCGCAAGTGAAATGGCAATCTGTCAGTACTTCTGCTCCCTTTGTCACAATGATTAGTTTGGCTCATGAGAATACCCACCTTCAAAGCAATGATTTTGCTGCCCACTTGTTACCTTGAAGGCTAGGCTTGAAAGAGAGTATCCGTCCAAGTGCCCCTTTAATAAATAGCTATTATGTTCCTCCATTGCCAGCTTCTGGGCTCAGTTGTAAACCTTCCTAGCACAGGACAGCACCAATGAGGAGAACCCACAAGGACAAAGTGGAGGTTCCAAACTTCCCAGGGAAGCCCTCAATTAGCAAAGCCACAAAGGCCAAAGATATATCCACAAATTCCTAAGGGAGCCCACAATGTGAACCCTCAAAACCAAAATGGGGTTCCCCAATTTACCCTAAAAAACTCATACTGTGAACCCCCAAAAGTGAAGTGGGGTTCCTCCTCTTTTGCAATTGGATCTCTCAGTTTTCCTTAGGGAGTTCCCACACTGTGACCCCCAAGGCTAAAGTGGAATCCTCTACATTTCCCAAAGGATCCCCTAATTAACACGGGAGTACCCCTTGGATCCCCCACTGGCAAAATTGGACCCCCTGCCCTGGGTAACCCCTCCCTCCAGGTGTTATTAGCCTCTTCAAGCATTGAGGTAGGTGTGCTAGTTGCACCCTCTGCCTGGCTAGTCTTTTAGCAGCTAGTTTCACCTTCTCACTGGGAACCTATGGAAACCATTTTGGCCAGTGGGGCATGGGTGTTTTGACAATGGGAACCTTCACCGGCCACTGGGAGTCTCCTGTCTAGAGGTTCTCCCTTGGGTCCACATTCCTACTGGAAATAGTCCACACAGAGTGGGATTATTTCACACAGGGTAGCTGTCGGTCTATAACTCTTTAGAATTCCAAAGCTTTTCTCTCAGAAATTTTATGTAATTAGATATTTTTTATAGAATCACTCCTGCCCCATTCCCATGTAGTGATGGTGTCTTGTGCTGTCTTCTGTCTCCTGTTACTAACAGCAGCCTGATGGACACAAGCTTGTGATGATTTGTGCCCTTCCTGCCCTGTCTAATCATTAGGTCTGTGTGTGTGTCTTCCTTTCTGTCTGTCTCTGTCTGTCTGTCTGTCTGTGTCTCTGCTTCTGCTCAAAGTGTTTTCCTTTTCAGCTTCTGTTCTGTGTCTTTGAATCATACCCTATAACTTTGCTCTCGTGTTCCTGCTGCTCTTGCTCTTGGTGCATCGTGGGCGCTGACTTCAGGTTGATGACTGACTACACTATTCAGGGACTCATCCATTTTTGTTTTGTTTCTTATCCATCTCAGACTCATTTCCTGAGGGACCAGTCATTCATCAGTGCCCTTCCAAACAATGTTTTGGCAGGCAGGCTCCTCAGTCTTTTAGTGCCCTTACTTGTCCTTTTTGTTTTGGTGACATCTATTCTGTTCTTTTCTTTTTTTCTTCCTAAAGGGCAGATGGAAGAGAAGGAATATGGCATCCCTTGGGTTCTTGCTGAAATGCTGGGTTGCCGGGTCCTTCCACCCTCAGACTCTGGCTTCTCCACTGGACAACCAAACCAGGACTACCTTTGCTAAAATTAATACTGGAGTTCTGGCCACCTGTCACCACTAAATGCCAATAAAATAGAGACAGGAATTGAATGTTCATGTTGTCTTTAATCAGATCGCTGGCAATATAGAAGATGGGGGCTATTCTCCATTAAGGAACTTCCTTCACATTTCATTTCCAGCTGGCATTTTATAGTGAGCTGAAAAAAAATCAGTTCAGCACCAAGTCAGCCTTCACTGATGTCAGGAGTCTGTGATGTCCAGCCCCAGGACTCCTGATCACCCTTGGGACACCTGCCCTCACACTCCCAGGGTCCTGAAGCTGGTACTGGTTCCCATACTCCTCCAGACATTTGCTGCAAAATTAACTCAGCACAGAGGGGACATAAACAATGTGGGTGCACATTTACTACTCAACCATGTATTGTACTTTGCCAATCACCTCCCCCCCTCCCTAACCCCTACCAGTACCACTCTATATTCTCAGTTATTCCTCCAGGAAATTCTAAGGTATAAAGGATGCTGTCATAACCCAAGGAAACAGTTCTCTGAGAATTCTGAACTCTTAGAATCACAGACAACATGAAAGGGATTTTAAGGATCAATTAGCATCATCACCAATTTCTTTGCTTTGTGAAAACAGGGGCACAAACAGAAAAAGTGATTCTGCATATCCATATGGGGTGTATACTCTGAAAATTCAATTTGAGTTTCCCACTGATGTTTGCAAAGCTACCTATTTCTCTAAATATAAATCACAAACTTACCATACAAACTTCATCTTGCCAATGTATACAAAGTTTTTAGCAGATCTGTTTGAATTTCTCCTGAGTGATAAGCTTTCTGTGATCATTTTGAGCTGTATTTGAAATCAGAGGCAGACATTAGCTGCACTGTACCCTATCATTTGGCATAGGAAACCATATAAACTATTTATTGTATTCCCATTTCAATTTTTCTGAATTCGTTGTCCCAACAGCAAGTTCTAGGTTAAACAGGATTCACCAGGATACTGAGATGAGAGGCAAGAGATGAATATGACACTTCTCAAGACAGTAGTGCTCAGCAGGAAGAAATAAACCACTCAAAACAAAGCCATAAAGTGCCCATTCTGCTGGAGATTTCCACTCCCCATCCATAACAATGATATGGAGCCTGAAGCTGCTCACTCATCAGCTCAAGCTGTGAAGACAGCTCAGTTTCTGCCCTTTTACTACCAACACTGCAGACCAAAGCTTAGTTGTAAGAGTGATACACTTTTAAACTCAAAAAGAACAGGTAAGACCATAAGACATTTTCAAGGCTACAGAATTTATATACTGGTATCCATGGGAATGAGGCTACTTAAGCGTTCATAAGTGCAAAGAACTGCTTAACCCACAGATTGGTTCACTGAACTATGACCTCTTTCATTTCATCTCCTCTGGTACAAAAGTGTTCTCTAAGTATGCCAGCAAAAAAGACAGAGATGGCTTTCACTTTTGTTTATATAAACTCTTTGAAATGGGAGAAGGGCTTTTCTTACTTTGGGGGCTTCACTGAGATGACATCATCTATTTTTTCCTTTCCATTTCTGGAAGAGGAAAAAAAGTGTAAGAAGATCGTAACTATAGAAATCCAAGTAAAAAAAAGTAAAGAAAAGAAATTCAAGTACTTTTTGAAGGCAAATAATAAAGGGATGTGGCACTAAGGGAACATTTTTAGACTTTGCATGGTTTAGTGATGATAAAACTGAAAATCAAACATACACATTTCAAATAGCCTGGGTTTTCTCCAAGTCTTGAAATGGCAAAACCTCCTCAGTCAGAACTCCAGATAATGTCTGAATCACTAATTACCACTAGATTTACTAAAAGAGTAAAACTGATGTTGGTGCCAGTGTTTCTGAAGCACCTTCTTTTTTCAAACATTACCATCCTTCTAACTTAATCCTTGTAGTTCAAAAACTGAATCTAGTTGAAAGCCACGCCTAAAATGTATTAGTACATGATACATCTTAATAATCTTGTATTTGAAAATCCTTGGAACTACCTGACAATAGAACTGAACTTCCAAGGAAGAAAATTAACACCTTAGCAAGTTGTAAATTGAAATGTGCCCATTTTCCGATAGATAGATAGATAGATAGATAGATAGATAGATAGATAGATAGATAGATAGATAGATAGATAGATAGATAGATAGATAGATAGATAGATAGAGAGAGAGAGAGAGAGAGAGAGAGAGAGTTCTGCTAAAAGTTTGTGTTCCTTCTTTTGGTTTGTCATGCATTCATCATTATACCTTCAGTTCTTATTTATTTTCACAATGGATTTTTCCTGATGCTCAGTTATTCTCGCTCAAATGAGGACAAATAAACTGAGATAATTACTTACTTTAGGATAGATTAAATAAAATCTTTCTGTAACATAGCTGATATAATCTTAGGCTTTAGATAACTACAAGATCAGGTAATTACATTTTATAATATTTTGAGAAAAAAGTTCTAGGGCTTGAGATATAAAAATAGCAATTATTTATTTTCATGCTCATAAAATTTTTATTATTTACATCTTAATATTGCACATACAGTTATAATTATTTTCTGTTATCTATCTTATTACCTGTTATCTTTAACAAGATTATTTCATTATATTTCAAGGTGATTGTAAGCATTATTTCATTAGATTGAAATTCATAATATAAGCACCTCTAACTGATATCTATGATATTAGCTTACCATGGATACTCAGCACATAGAAAATTTATTTCTATCCAAAGTAATGAGCTACTCACCTTTCCAGAATCTCCATTATTAAGACATGGCTCCTGTTGCTTTATTATAAATTTTAGAATCTTAGCTACAGATGTGAACAGGGGTAAAATTTGAGGTAGAGTAAAATCAGGAGATCAATGTAACTCTTAAGTGTTTCCTTCTTCAACTTTTCTTCCTTATTCAACCATCTTCTCTTACAACTCTACATATCTCCTGGAATCAGCAAAGTGGGAAGTGCAATCAAAAACTCCTGATGGGGGGCACCTACTTCCCTTGGTGTCATTGTCTCCTGTTTAAGATTGCAGATTTTAAGGAAGATATGCTAAAATGTGAGAAAGGCCTTGATTAGAATTTCCTTTCAGAAAGATACAAGGGGGAGGAAGAAATAAAGCAGGTTTTTTCTTTGTAATGTGGTAATTCAGAAGCTGTTCCTAGAAAGTGGGAAAACAGAATGGAGGATATATAAAGAGGGTTGGAACAAAGAAAGGAATTCTGATTCAGGTTTGGATTCTGCCATTTTGTGGGGTGAAGATGTGAACCATGTGAACTTAGCCATGTGGCCAAGGCCTGCGACCCGCAACTTTAGGCTGGCCCAGGCTAGGAGCATGTGTGTTAAAGGAGGTTAAGAAGTTTGCAGATTTGAACTCCGTTTTAGAGTTTGTTTTGCTGAGTTTGACTTATATCTGGAAGAGGCCGTGGGAAAGTCAGACCTGAAAAGAAAGTGAACTTTGCTGATTCTGGTACTATGGAGCTTCTTCTACTACCTGGAGGAGGTAAGGAGAAGACAGCATTGAAGAGTTGGAGCATGCCAATGGAAGATGTCTTCAAATACATGGAGATGAACTCTGTCTGAAGATGGTGAGATGATCAGGATTGAGAGACTGAGGATTTATAGACAACCTGGGGAAATGACTTTGGACAATGTTCAGAAAGGTTTTGGACAATGTTCAAGTAATTTAGAGTTTTACTTACATGTTTCTTTTTGCAATAATTAGGAAATAAATTTTTTAGTAATAAATTAGTCTGCACTCTGAGAGTCTTCCTTTGGCTTGGCATTTTGGTGAGAAGCCTGGGGATGGTGGAAAGAACCCATGGAAGTCTCAAAGAGGATAAATTGAGGCAAACTACTTTAAAGTTTAGACTGTGTTTCTAACTTTTCCTTTTTTAGATCTGAGAGGGAGAGAGAGCTGAGAGAAGCTGGTAGCTGATTTTGCATACCAATAGTAGATGAACAGTGAAGATGCTAATTAACTGGAGCCTGCTTCCTAGGGAGACACAGGCAGAGGTGTTCAAAGTTCAAGTCAAAAGGTCTTTTTTCTTTCTACCAGTTTCACTCCTACCTCCCAATTTCTCCCTGGCAGTTTTAACTGCATACTTTACCAATTGCTGCCTGAGGGTTCAGCAATCAGCCTGTAATCTAGGTTCTAAGAATCATGCTTCCTGAAGTCCGAAAGGCTCATAGACAGCCAACTCAGGTAAATTAAAAAAAATTAAAATCTCCCTACAAAGGAACTTGACCACATAGTCCCTCAACTTTTACAACTATCACTTGAAAGATAGATATTTAAGTCATCTGTATCTAATAGGGTTCAGTATTCAAAAGTCCCAACTGATCATACTAAAAAACAAAAAGTTTTCAAACAGTCATGCAAGAACTTTCTGCAGCTATCATCCTCAGGCTCACCAAAGAAGGAGCAGGTAAAAATACCCATCTTCCATTATAATCCTGCTACCTCCCTGGCTTATTCTAAAAGTAAAACCAAGTCTCAGAGACCAGGTATGGTGGTTAATGCCTATAAGCAGCAGCCTAGGAAGCTGTGGACGGGGCCAGGGATCGCGGTTCAAGTCCAGTCAGGGGCACATAAGGAGACCTGGTTTCAAAAAAATATAGCTGGGCATGGTGGAGCATGCCTGTAATCCCAGCTACCTGGGAAGCTGAGACTGGGGATTGCTTGAGTCTGTGGTACCCCAGGCAACATGAGCCTGCAGTTCCACAGGCAAAAATAGTGAGACCTAGTCTCAAAAAAAAAAAACAAGTCTCCTGTTTAAGATTGCAGATTTCAAGGATAGATTCTAAAATGTGAGAATGACCTTTGTTAGAATTTCCCTTCAGGGAGATGCAAGAGGGAGAAAGGTGACACAGTTTTCCTGGAAGGCGGGACAATCAGGGTATATAAAGGGTATGCAAAAAAAGAGAAGAATGGGATGGCAATATGGAGATAAGATAGAGAGATTCAATGGAGGAGAGATGGGAATTGGCCATCTTGTAAAGATGTGAGCCATGTGGACTTGGCCAGGGCCTGGGAGCCTACAGTCTTTGGCTGACCCAGACTGGCAGCATGTGTGCTAAATGCAGTTAAGAAGTTTGCAGATTTGAACTCCATGTTGGAGTTTGTTTTGCTGAGTTTGACTGGTGTCTGAAAGAGGCCATGCAAGTTAGGCCTGAAAAGAAAGTGAACTTGGCTGGTTCGGCACCATGGAGTTCCTGCTACCTGAAAGACAAGGAGAACACAGCATGGAAGACAAGGAGGAGCAAGCCAAAGGAGCAGCCAAAGGAACATGTCTTCAAGCGTCAGAGATGAACTCTGACTGGACATTGGTGAGAGGATCCGGACGGAGAGAATGAGGATTTTTGGGCAATCTGGGGAAAGGTCTTTGGACAATGCTGAGAAAGGTTTTGGACAATGCTGAAGTAATCAGAGTTTTCCTTATATGTTTCTTCTGCAGTAATTGGAAAATCACTTTGTTAGAAATAAATTAGTCTGCACTGATAGTCTTGCATTGGTTTGGTATTTTGGTTGAGAAGGCTGGGGATGGTGGAAAGAACCCACAAAAGTTTAAACTGTCTAAGTTTTTCTTTTTAGGTCTGAAAGAGGGAAAGAAAGCAGAGAAGCTGGTAGCTGATGTTAGCATATCAATATTAGGCAGGTACAGTGTAAATGCTAATGGTCTGTTTGTAGCCTGCTTCTCTCTACTTGAAGCAGGCTATAAGCCAGCCATTAGCATTTGTCTTTACCTTGAGGTAGCCACACCTAGGCCAGCTTCTCTCTGTAGGAAGCAGGCCACACACTGTTTATTAGCATTTACACTGTTCACCTTTACCATTGATATGCAAAGGCCGGCCAGCTGCTTCTCAGCTCCCAGCTCCAAAAACTGCAGAAGAAAAACTTAGAAAACACAGTTTAAACTCTTGTGGGTTTTTTCCACCATCCCCAGCCTTCTCAACCAAAATACCAAACCAATGCAAGACTATCAGTGCAGACTAATTTATTTCTAACAAAGTGATTTTCCAATTACTGCAGAAGAAACATATAAGGAAAACTCTGATTACTTCAGCATTGTCCAAAACCTTTCTCAGCATTGTCCAAAGTCCTTTCCCCAGATTGCCCAAAAATCCTCATTCTCTCCGTCCTGATCCTCTCACCAATGTCCAGTCAGAGTTCATCTCTGACGCTTGAAGACATGTTCCTTTGGCTGCTCCTTTGGCTTGTTCCTCCTTGTCTTCCATGCTGTGTTCTCCTTGTCTTTCAGGTAGCAGGAACTCCATGGTGCCGAACCAGCCAAGTTCACTTTCTTTTCAGGCCTAACTTGCATGGCCTCTTTCAGACACCAGTCAAACTCAGCAAAACAAACTCCAACATGGAGTTCAAATCTGCAAACTCCTTAACCGCCTTTAGCATACATGTGGCTAACCCAGGTCAGCCAAAGACTGCAGGGCCCCCGTGGCCTTTGGCCAAGTCCACATGGCTCACTTCTTTACTCTACAAGATGGCCAATTCCCAACTCTCCTCCACTGAATCTCCCTCTCTCTATCTGATATCCATATTGGAATCAGAATCCTCTCTGTTTCCACACCCTTTATATATCCTGAATGTCTGCCTTCCAGGAAACCTGTGTCACCTTGACCATTTCACTTCTTTCTCCCCCTGCATCACCCTGAAGGGAAATTCCAACTAAGGTCATTCTCACATTTTAGCATACCTGTCCTTGAAATCTGCAATCTTAAACAGGAGACAATGGGGGGGAACACACCCTATCAGAATTGTTAATGGCCTGCTTATAGCCTTCTTAGAGAGAGAAGCAGGCCTGTATGTGTTAAAGTCAGAAAGTCCCTTCATTGTCCCACCTTCATAACTTCTTCCTGGAAAGAACCTGTCAACACATATAGCACCCCAATTGCTACAACTGTCACTCAAGGGAAGGGACTGGCTCCTAAATTACCTATCCCTGAAAGCTGATGCAGCTTGGTGAGCATGTGTACCCTGTGTCCACAGGGGGAACAAAACAAACACAAATTTCTATTTTGGTGCATACAACTTTCCAGTGACTATTCACTCTAGCTCAGTACAGAGTAAGCAAAACACTTAGTTCCCAATAGATACTACGGCATTTTTTAACATTCTGATTTTTCCAAATGCAGCCTAAAAATCATACTTCCAACCATGCTTCATAAGGAAAGGTAGGGGGGAAACATAGTATTTGGGAGGAATCTTAACAGACATATGAACATTTCCCATACCTTTGTGTCACTGATGACACTTCAGACATCCTCAATTACTGAGCGCCACTAAAAAAAAAGTGGATAATAGCAAATGTTTGTGAGATAGCTAGGAACTTGGATTAGACTAAGGAGTCCATCTCCTATACTACACCAAACTCTCAATTTTGAAAGAGGTGGTTATTTTATCTACTGTACAGAAATCAAAGCAGAAAGTAAAGGAAAAAGAAAAATGGAAATATGTTCCAAGTAAAGGGACAAGAAAATCAATTGTAATGACATAAAGATCCCAGAATAAAAGAAAGAGGCAGATGGTTGCCAGCTGTGATAAGAATAGCATCATTAAATTTTCAAAAATCAAATAATAAATAAAAAGTATTAAAAACTGTTAGAAAAAGAAGGTAACATACAAAAGGACCCTATCATATATCCATCAGATTTCTCTATAGTTTCCTTCTAGAAAAGAGTGGAATAAAGAATTCACCATTCTAAAAGAAAAATTTCCAGCCAAGAACACTCTACACTGAAAAATTATCCTTCAAATAGGAACACAAAATAAAGGTTTCCCTGGGACAACAACAACAACAAAAAATGTTAATGGTGTTTACCACCACCAGAACTACCTTATAAGAAATATTGAAGACTTCTGTGAGATTTAAAAAAAAAAAGCAAGCATAAAACCTTAAGCAAAGTGGCAACAGGAGTAACAAAGCACTAGTATAGAAAAAAGTAATAAGAAATAACAACAAAACATGAAAAGAGAGGGAAAAAAATATTAGAACTCGTTTGTTAAATGATGATGAGTTGATACAAATTTATAAAGGACTTTTTTAAACATAGAAAGTTTGATATAGCCCTCATGGTAACCACAAAATAAAAATCTAGCATAGAAAAGCATAGAAGAAATGAAGAAACTGAAAGAACCATTAGGAATAGTTATCTAGGTGACAGCAGAGAAAATCAAATGGAAAAATAAACAAAAGAATGGCAAAACTATTAAAGCCATCTATACTTTGCTTATAAGAAATCCACTTAAAACCTTAAGACAAATACAAATGCAAAATGAAAGACTGACCAAGGTTTTTCAAAGCACAAACAGCTATTATGAGAAAAGGAAAGCACAAACAGCAATTATGATATCTGATGAATTAGGCTTTCAGTCAATAAAAGTAATCGGGGATGAAGATGTATACTATATAATGATCAAGAGAAAAATTCCTCAAGAAGGTATAACTATCATTAATATTTATGCATTGAACACAGGAACACCATATAAAACTATTAATGGACATAAAACAGTACATTGACCAAACCACGTAGGTAGGAGGGTACTTCAACATACCACTTACACTAAGGGATAGGTCATCCAGCT
Organism: Uropsilus gracilis; assembly: GCA_004024945.1. Classification (NCBI taxonomy): domain Eukaryota; kingdom Metazoa; phylum Chordata; class Mammalia; order Eulipotyphla; family Talpidae; genus Uropsilus; species Uropsilus gracilis. Next base: position 29,715 of record PVHY01009333.1, on the reverse strand, counting down.
AGAATATGAAAAAGAAAATATGCAAATTGAAAAAAGTTTTAGACTAGATGGACATCACAGACATTTACATAGCTTTCTATATAAAAACCAAATGCAAATTCTTAAGTACATCGAGATTTTAAAGGATAAACCATAAGTTAGTACATAAACATATCTCAAAATTATATGAAAATATAAACATCAAGTATCATCTTCTCTGATCACAATGAAATAAATGTAGAAATGAATGACCAAAGGATCCTGGAGTAAACTAAAGCATGTTGGAACTAAGCAAAACATTGGACAACTAGGCAAATGAAAAAATCAGAAAGTATCTGGAGTTTAATGAAAATGGAAATATAAGCTACCAGATTCTATGAGATTCTCAAGAGCTAGTGTTACATGATAAGTACATAAGATTACCAATCCACATCTTAAAAGCAAGGAAGGAAGAGGAAATAAGGGAAGAAGGAAGGTTAGGCGGGAGAATTGATATCCAAATAAATATAAACAAAAATTTTAAGAACTTCCCATCCTAAATTTTGCCTTATCCCTAATCCTAGCCAATAAATCCTGTTTTCATCTTCCAAACTAGTAGTTGAAACTAAGTTTCCAAATTCTGAACTGTGATTTCAGCTGACAGTCTGATTTTTATCTAGGTCATGTGTTCAGCTAGCTAGAACATGCTGATGATAAAGCCAAAGGCCAATTCCTATAGGAACCAAAATTTTACCCAAAGAAATCCCTTTGCATGCCACAGATGACATCTTGTCCCTAGCCAGTGGTCTCATAAATGCCTGGTCCACTCTCGGGAAGGAGATCTGTGTCAGCATGAAGCAAAAATTGCTGTAAAAAAAAAAACCCAGAAAGCATGAATTATGTCACCTTATGCAACAATAATTAAAAGAGCTATGTTTCACTGCAAAGTCACTTTGTGCTAGACACTGCTAAAACTTTCATATATGATTTTATTTTATCTTCACAAGGCTGTGAGGTATTGAAACCAGGTGCAAAGGGCAGCAAAACTAAACAAGGAGAGAAGCCGGTAGTTAAAGAAGACCTACAAAAATCATCCACCCAAAGTCAGAATGGGAAAGCTGACTCAATCCCAGGATTGACTTAAGATTTCAGAGCCCTAGGCCGGGCACGGTGGCTCATGCTTGTAAGCTTCAGCCTATGAAGCGGCCGGGGCTAGGGATCATGGTTCGAGTCCCGCCTGGGGCCTGTAGCGAGACCTAGTTCCAAAAAAATAACTGGGTGTGGTGGCGCGCGCCTGTCATCCCAGCTACCTGGGAAGCTGAGGCTGGGGATTGCTTGAGTCTGTGGTACCCCGGGCAATGAGAGCCTGCAGTTCCACGGGCAAAAATAGCAAGACCTAGTCTCAAAAAAAAGAAAGATTTCAGAGCCCAAATGATTCACACACAAGACACCCTTTACCATATTATATTGGAAGTAAAGAGATCTAGGACTTTGTCTTCTGCTTCTGCTTTGTCTTTCCTGAGTGACCTTAGAAACACCTTACTATGAATGGATTCCACTATGGTGACACATAAGGGTAATAGTGGTTTTGGCACTTACACAGATGCACAGTTCAGTCTTGATATCTCTGATCTAATCTTTTGTATCTTTACATTTAGGTCCTTTATTCTCTTAGGACTCCTTTACTTGAAAAACCACTCAGACATGTTTTCCCTTCAATCTGATACATACCCTTTATCTCCACTTTCTCCCTGTCCTGGTTTCCTACACATCTCACAATTTCATCCTGCGAAGAGATTGGATAAGTCAATTCTCTAGGTATCAGTCCAGTTCATCTACTGAATAAGGCATTTGGACTAGATTACCTCTAATGCACTTTTGCGCTCCTATGCATTATCATTAATAAAATGACTGCTAAAATTCTTACTGAAGAATTCTTACATTCATTGGAGAAAGGGATTAGACACTATAGCCCCTAACTCCCAGGTCATACTTTCTGTTGTCTGGCCATCTATGAAATTCATAGTAAAAATAAAATTCAAAGTAAAGGACTTACATTTTTACACATCAGCACCATTCTTTTCTTTTTTCATCCAGATTTTAAAAACAAACCCTCCTATTATACTTTAAGAGGATAACTTCTATTCTGAATGAATGTACCCAGAAAAATAAAATAACGAGGAAATCAATGTGAAGCAATAATATTTTTATATATTGTATTTAATTAATTTTTCTACTTATTGCTGCATTTTCAATTCAATGTTTTCATGGTCAAAAGGAAGAAAATGCTAGAAGGAATTAATTTCCCCTTGTTGTGCTAATGGAACAATTTTCCACCTGTCGTTTTGACTGTCTCAAGTGAGAGAGCATTTTCCAGTCACAATCAAGAATTAATAGGGACATAGAAGAAATAGTGGGGTGTATGACATCTACTTCTCTACTGTAGATTTTACTCTAACATTCAAATGCACCCTAGAGTTTCATATCTATAAGATTTCTGAAGGTCCTAGTGGCACTCCAGGAACTCTCTCAGCTTATTGGAGACAGGATCTGTATCTGCTCCTATAAAACCTCTTTCCACATGAGTTGCAGAAAAACTGACTTTAAAGACCCTAGCTCTACCTCTGACTAGCTGCGCTGGTGATTTGTCCAAGTGATGCAATGTCTTTGAATCTAAGTGTGTGGGCTTTTGAAGAAGAGTGATGATAATAATTATCTCATAACACTAGTTTGGGAATTAAATGAGATACTTATTATGGACATGCTTTGTGGGCAGGAAGGCAGACATCAAGAGTTTAGAATCAGTGTTCTAAATTAGATTCTCAACTCATCCTTTTAACCTATGTATATATATTTTTTATTTGTTAATTTTGGCGGAAGAAAACAAGTTACAGATAGGTATATGTATTGCAATACCTTAATTATAAAATTACAAACCATGCAAAATAATATATTATTTACTCATATGTGTGATTTAAAAGTTTCAAATACCACAGGAATGATAAACATCAAATTCAGTGTACTGATTATTATATTTGGGAATGTATAATGGGGAACAGGATAGAAGAACTATCCACAGAGAACTCAACTATCTGTATAATGGCTGATTTTTTTAATTTAATTTTTTTAATTTTGCATTTATATCTGTATTTATATATATATTACATTATTGTGTGTCCCAGGGTTTTCCCATTTCCCTAATACCTGTTAACCTGTTCCTGCTCTTTTGTGCCTTCCACCTCCCCAGCCTTCTTCCCCCTCCTCCTCTTTCTCTCCATCATTCAGCCCCATTGGTTGTTTCTAATTTTTCTTATTCATTTGTTTGTTTTTTCCCTATATCTGTCATATAAATGAGACCATCCTGTATTTCTCTTTTTCTTTTTGGTTTATTTCTGCTTATATGAGTCCTTCTAGTTCCATCCATGTTGTTGCAGATGACATATGTTTGTCCTCCTTGATTGGTGCATAGTATTCCATCATGTATATATATATACCACATTTTTTTCAATCATTCATCGGTTTGGGGGCATTTGTATAACCTATGTATCTAAACTTGAACGATTTGCTTGAAATCTCTACTGCAGAGGTTGCTTATTTACTGGACAGAAATGATAGTTGAACCTATCACTTAGGTTGGTGGGAAGAATTGGAGACATACAACCATCAGAGTCTAATGTACAAAAAGGGGTCAGTGAATTTTTGCTACTATTGATGCTGTCACAGAATTGGGTAATGGAATTCTTGGGACTAGATGGGTCAGCAGAATTTCTTCAGGTGTTTGTGCATCTCCTTTGTATATATTAAGTGGCAAGGAAGAGATTTGAAACAGAGGCTAGAAAAAGAAAATGATTATTTCCTTGGATAGGGTACTGAGGGGAGAATCCAAGAGTAAACTGCTCTTGGTTGGTGTAGTCGGTCACGGGCAAAGAAAAAAAAATACTTCTTATATCTGTTAAATCTCAAAGTAGTCAAACTTTGGCATTCACCATTTACTAGCCTGGACCCTCTCTCTAAGTTCAGTAGATTTTATTCATCTTTCTTTCTTAGAAACAATCAACTGAGGAAATTTAGATAGAGTCCCTCTGTGAGTTTTTAAGAGTGCATCAGGGTCATAAAAACAGAGTGGTTCTATCTATATGGAAATGTAGATTTCAAATATATCCATTCTAATAATCAAATTATAGGGGAAATGGTCCTCTAATAGGAAGCTAATAAAAGTTGATTCTTAAGGCTGCCTGGAGCTGTAAGCAATAAGAAACAGATTTATAATGTGAAGCATTTCTGTTTTCTTCTCATCCCTCCTCCCAATTTTTATGATCTATGTTAGATGGACCAAACTTGGATTAGAAGGAAATTAAGCAACCGGAGTTCTCGTTTGACCAAAACAATCCCCCTCCATACACACGACCCATCTAAACACACACACACAGTGTTTTTTAAAATTTTGTGTAAATATTTGCTTAAGGATGTTAAATTTACTTCCCTATTTGACTGAAATTTCCCCCTTATGTACATTGCATAAATATTCCCTGTGGAAGTATTGATTAGCCATTGACTCTCTGCTTCAGATAATGAGTATTCTGTTAACAGGGATCAGCAAAGCAAATTTGTCCCTACCAACTTTTATGTAATACATGGGGGAAACAAGGCAGGTTTTTTGTTCTGTTTTGTTTTTAGCCTTTTAATTTTCTAAATGCTTTCCCTGGAAATGTGATGTTTTATACTTTAACAAGCTTAAGGAGTTGTTCGCTATTGCTGCAAAGAAAGAAAGCATGAGAGGAGAAAGATGAAAATATATCCCTGTCTCTAGGGTTATAACAAAATATTTCCCAGATGAGAAAAATGTAATAATCAGCTGCACACCTCTGGCTGTGACCAAACACAGATTTTCTCACTAGTTTATTGTCACACTGATAGTAAGTCACAATGGCTTGAGCGGCAGTGCATAGCTGAGACAGGAAAATAAGGACAATAATCCAGTTCTTCCACAAGGCTACATAGATAAAAACCTTATCAGTCTGAAGTATATATAACCTTTTCCAACTCTTACTTGTCACCATGCTAAAGCCCCTTTTCATAACCCAGAAAAAATACCATAGGAAGAAATGCTCACAAGTTCCTCTTCAGCCTGTTACAACGCATGGTATAAGAGCAACACTTAAATCATGAATTTAAACAATAATACTCTCAATACTGGAAGGTAAAATGGTATCACAGTATGGTGCAAGAACATCTGAGCAGACAGGTGCCAAAGAGAACAGAGCCATATTGCGCAGATTATTTGAGGGATAAATATTGCCCCAGTGAAAAATTTGAACAAGCACTATGTTTTAATTATTTGGGAGGTGAGGAATTTTTTTCTCAGTTTTCCTGAGAAATAATTGGCATACGTGACCATGTACATTTATAATGTACAGCATGTTGGTTTGATTATATAGATTGTGAAAAGATTCTTACAATAAGTTCAATTAGCATTCATCCTCTCCTAAATATATTGGAAAGAAAGAAAAAAAAAAAGCAGGGGGGAGGGCAATCCATTTTTTTCCTGTGATGAGAATTCTTGTTTTTCATTTTGAAATTAGACAGGGTCTATATACTCCAAATTCCCTATAGATTCCATCACTTTTGTCTTACATCTGACCAGATTCACACATTTATGTTACCTGTCTTTCCCTCAAGAATTTAAGTTTGAGAATCTGTAAGAAGTAGATGGCATCTGAGTACTTTTTAGAGTCTACTTACTAGAAAGAAACTACACCTTCCACTGAAAGCTACTGATAAAAAAAAAACTAGGATTAACAAGTATGTTCAATAAGTCCATAAGTAAAGATTAAGACTCAGTCATCAAAGCTCAATGCATGAAGCCTATGTGACATCTACAGATGAAGGCCTAGGCTATCAGAGCAGTCACCACTCATCATATATGTCTAGGGAGCATTTGAAATGTGAGTTATCATGATGCAGAATGAATTGAAAAATTCTTAAGGAGTTTTTAAAAACATACTAAAGCGTATGTAGCTCCTGCAATTAGGTGAACTCAGATGGCTGCTTAATTTGTAATAATTGTAGAGTCCTGACTAATGAAATTAATTTAATCACCATAGAACATATGCACATTTATGTCTGTGGATTCTCCAGTCCCTGACCAGGAAATAGAGCTCAGCTCTTGAAATAACCTCATGTCCACTCTATCATTTCTACCCTTGGTAAAAGGAAAGAGCGCAGATTCTAGTACAAAGAGGGAATTCACATTCTGGCTCTATGTTGGTGTGTGGCTTGAAAAATTCAGCTAACCAGTTGAGACACAGTTCTTTCAAATATAATAAAAATGGGGTGGTAATGTCTAGGCCAAGTTTCTAGATGATTATAGGGGTCAAGTGTGTGAAGGTGCCTTGTGGACTGTACAGTTTGATCTAGAAGCCTGATGCTATAAATGTGAGTTGAAAGTCAGGCCTTCCTCTAGCACCAGAGCCTAAAGCCGCTTGTCTGCATTACAATCCTCACAGGTGATGGTGCTCCAAATTGCATTCACCGACAGCAGTACCTAGGAGTGTGTATCTCAGAACAAAACTGACAAAACAAACAAACACAAAAACCTGAAAATGCTGTAAAGTAACCAGTTGTTCCATCAGTGCCAGGTCACAGGTGAGATGAAATTTTCATTCAGTTGGACAGTTTTTGAGGAATTCTACAGTCTCTTGGTGATTTTTACATCATTCGAAGTTTCCTGTTCCCTTTCAGTGCAGCAGCAGTGTCTGAAGAACATTTCAGAGCTTACAATGCACACTGTTCTCTCTTGCTTACTTTCAGTCTCTTTAGCTTGTATGCGTTGTCCTCTCTCCCAATTTTCCTGTCTCCTTTTATTACAAAACTAATCATCTACAGATAACTTGAGGTTTGTCCTTCACAGCAATTTTGCTACAAACGATTGTCCCCTGAGACAGTAAATATCTTTCGATGGAAACTCTAGTGGTTCTCTAATCCAAGCCATCATACCCTAATGTTAATGTGGGTATTTCTGTTCCCTCTAAATCTACTAGTTATAGCATATAACAACAGCTTACTGAATATTCTTTGAAGTTAATTTCACATAACTACTTTATGTGAAGTGCTCTGAAAGCCCCTTTTCTTGTGAAAAAAAAAAAAAGAGAGAGAGAGATGAAATAGGTCACTGAATTTTCGCCTAGAACTTCTTTGTCTCCTTGCTCTATCTTCATGGCCTTGTTAAGCATTCATTGTTTACCCTTTGACAGCTGACAACTTTCTTCCTACCCACAAATTTATTCAGTCACTGATTTTCTTGGGTATAGGGATTTGCTATTGTGACCAGTAAGTGTAGCTCTTCCTGAATCTTACAGAAGCTGCTTAACCTTAAGCAAGTCACTTAACCTCTCTGTGTCCTCATATTACTTGCAAAACAGAGATAACAGTAATAGCTATTTCAAAAACTTAGAGGAGTTTAAACATTTCGTAGAACATTATGAGCAAGCAATAAACAATATACATTCTTGTCACAGAAAAAATAAACCTCCCCCAAACTCTATTAGCTTTTATTGTGTTTATTGCTAACATACCAGTACTTACCTTAGTGTAGTTAGTATCCTGTCTGTTTGTCTATCAAATCAAAGATAAAGGTATTTATTAAGAGTTAGCTATATATACTAGGTGCTGTGTTTCTATTATTCTATTTTATCACTCATTCGTCCCAATCCTATTGCTGTGTATGTATGTATCAATATAGTATATATAAAATCATTTTCAATTGAAGATTTCCATTGAGGAAATTAAGAATTAAGTAGAGTCACATATCCAAAGCTTCCACTGAGTGAAAGAAAAACAGGACTTGAACGTGAAATCCATGTTTGCAACCACTCACATCACTCAAAAGCTTCTCTGGAGGGCCCAGAGTACCATGTCTGTGTGCCCCTCTGCCTAGAACACAGCCTGATACAAAAGTTTGCATGCTATCGTACCTTTCCAACAAAAGGTATAAATATTTTCATTTTGAACCAAACCTGACACATCAAAAAATGATGTGACTACCACATGGATTGGTAGATAGCTTTTTAAAGTGTTAAGCTGACCTAGCTTTCTCATTTTAGAAGTGTTGCCATTTCCTTTTCAGGAAAGAAAAGACATAACAGGAATAAATTGTAGGCAGATGTCTCATTTCTCCAATTTATTATTCTGGGGTGAAAATATTGAGTGACATAATGCATCACAGGACTGTCATGACTAAGTGAGGGACAATACATCAAGCAGGTCTGGCTCTTGGAAAAACTACCAAGTAGATCTTAGCTAATGATGGATTAAGTTATTGGGATGTTTTAAGGTTATTAACATTATGGGAATGGGTGAAATGTTTTAGGACACAACGTGTATTCCTAAGAGGAAGTGATATGTATTTCAAATCAGATTTAACATAAGATTTCTGAAAATTCACAGAATAAAGATAGCATTTAAAATAAAAGTAATCTACTGGGGTAGATTCATGATGAATCATTTCTAAAGTGAAAACAACCAGGTTTGTGGAAGAAAGGGAGCAGCAGAAAATGATCTGGGGAATAGATGAGGAAGAGTGTCTAAAGGACCTTCACTAGTGTGTCAAGGAGTTTGGCCTTCATCCAACAGACAGCAGAGAGTCACATCAATGTTTTAGGAAAAATAATGACATCAAGGTGACACATAACTCTAAATGCAGTAATGGGAATTGGAAAAAGAGAGATTTAGAGGCACTAGGAGCTAACGGAGGGAACTGATTGAAGGAGGTGGATAGGAGGGAGAATCAAGGACTTAACAGCCACTTGGATCAGAGAGGAAAGGAGAACCAGAAACCAGAGGAAAGACAGGAGCAAGTTTGAGCGATGAGGGGATATAATGAAGTATGGTGTGGTGGTGGCACATGAGGGGTGGGAAGATAGATGGGGGGAGAGAGGCAATTGTTACTGGTTCCTAAATCAGGTACCATCTCCAATCTTAAATTGAGGAGAAAAAATTATCCATTCCTTCACTCTTTGGCATGGTAAGATAATTGTATTATGCTTATATCCACACCAGTAAATGTTTTTTTGCTGATATTGGAGACATTAGTATCAATGAGGATTTGGAAATTAATTATTACTGCCTGTTGCTATCACTTGTATGTTTCTTTTATGTACTTAGTTTTCCTTTATTTGTCTCAGCCTTGTTCCCACTTAAGAAGTGGATTCATGTGGTCATTATTACCAGGGACTTTGTCCAGTGTCATTTTATATCCCCTAGAGAGAAGAACGTGGTTCCTAGTTCCTGTCAGGTGCTCTGAAAATGCAGGTTATTTGATTGACTATTTTGTTGAATAACTTTCTTTATGAGACCTTCCTTTTCCACCTTCAAAAATTCTTTCACATGTTACTCTAGGTTTGGTTCCAAGATGATTTCCTTGAACTGAGCAAAATTAATAGATGTGCCAATCTAAGTTCCTTTTTTTCCTAATTGTGGATGCTATTCTTATCTATTACCATTTATAAAGTTTCATTTTATTGTCATAGTTTTGTACCATCAAATAAAATATTTTGGCATTCTAAATTAAATCACCAATCTCTTCTGTAAGCTAACCTACAACCAGATGACCTTTGTAGTGCATTGTTTTAGCACCAGTCTTCACTCTCTTCAAAAGAAAAATGAACTTCAAGGTAGAGGGATAAGTAGTCATAACAATAGTATACCCTGTTTTAAATGGAGGTGAGGGAACTGAATAAAATGATAGCTGAAAGCAGCCCAGGAGAAGAAACTACTCTGAATGATCTGATGCTTTCTAAATGCTAATTCCCCAGATGTTATCAGACTTGGGACAATTTGATGCCTTATTCAATCTTCACTGAAATAAAATATCACATCTCCCTCTCTTGAGCCTTCCCTCTGAACTTATAATGTATGTCCTCTAAGGACTTAAAAAATAAGAAACCCTCTAAGTCCACACCCTCATTGATGTGAGACAGTGATATGTAATGTAAAGCTTCAGAAAAACTCAGATTCAAATCTCGTCTACCAATGAGATTTGTGTGAACCAGAGCAGCATGATATTGAACAGCTCTGAACCTCCGTGGATATACTGTCTTTTACCATCAGAGTTCAGTATCTAATTATGCTAAGTGTTAACATGATATTTGATATACAGTATGTACCCAAGAATTTAAAACTACAGGCACTATCTGCAGTTTGTTATTATTTTTGTCAGATCGACAACCAGTCACTATTTCCCCTATACTGTAGAACTGGAAAAGAAACACAGACTTGGAATTAAGAGAATAGCCCTCCCCCTGCTCCTCTCCTGACTCTGTCCTGGGTAAATAACCTATTAGAAATGTGTGCTGTGCAATGTGACTAAAGCATAAGAATCTGCATAGTATGTGAAGGGAAGCTACTTCCCCCTTCTACCTTAGGTTTCCTCAATAGAATCCCAATTACCACAGTCATTTGACTGTAGTCTAAGAAACACTATTTCTCAGAAGTTATCTACCCTTGTTTTCCCTTTGTTCTCCTGGTTTTCCCATCAACTACAAAATCAACCTCAGGTTCTGCCAACTAACTTTATGCTTTCCACAGCCTCTCAACACTTCCAGCAACCGGTTCAGCGCTAACTGTTTAAGCTGGCATTGATGCCAGCCTACAAAATCCTGCACCAAATCTGCATCAGATATTAAAGTTCCTTTCTTAAAATAATGAACTAGATAAGCAACTCAAAACACAGTGCCAGTAATCATTACAAAACTCTGTGACAAAACGATCACTGTCTACTTTTTGCTAGTAAGCCTGAAACTTAGAAAATGTGAGTAACATGGCTTGAAAGCATCAGAGAGTGGAGGCAGGCAGGAGTGAAGATGAAAACGTTGTCCAACCACAGAGCTCATGTTCTTTCCATTTCTTGAAGCTGCACACAGACAGCCGAGAGATGTGTTTGGTTTAGTTGGCCTTATGGTGCTTTTCAAAAATTCTGAATTAAATTCCAATTTGGGGAAAAAAAGGTAATTTTTAATCCAACTTGCTACTTTTTCTTTTAAAAAATTTTCAGAAGAGTGAACAACACTGGGCTCATTTTCCTCAGATAGTTAGCCATCTACTGGAGCTGAGAAGCAGTCACTCCCTTCAGACAGACAGGAAGGAAGTGTGGCTTCCAACGAGCCATATTCCCCACCATTCCTTTATGTTTTCCTTCACCAACCTCTCCTCACTCACCTGCCTGGCTCTGTAGCATTTGAATTTATTCTCAGTGATAAGTCTTATTTCCAGTCTTATTTACATCAACCTTTCTGTTGTAAGTCTCGGGAGGCAGCTGGACCTGTTTCCTTTCTCTCTGGTGATTATCTTCCTGGTTTTGTTTTCTGCTCTGATATTTGACCCATGCCCTACTCCAACCCACCATCACATGTTCTAAATCTCTCATTTGCCTGCATTCAGGTTCTAAATCTGTGACTTACATTGATATCCATATCAGATTTCATTACGCATTAGATCCACCCTCACACTCAACTTTAACTACTCCCTTCTAATCATTCAACCCCAAACGTCTCTGGATCCCAACCCTCCAATCTTCTACACAACTACTGCAAGTGACTTGTGGATATACTTTCCTCTATTTGTTCTCATTCTTGCTCCCCTCTCCCCATCATTCTGTCTCTTCCAGTGCTGTCCTTACAGCAGAGCCTAGAGGGGGAATTTAAAGACAAGAAAGGATTGATCACTGTTTCTCGAATAGTACAAGACAAGGGAGTTTTTAAAAGCCCTCTGGACTTTGTGCATCAAGGATATTTCATAGGGAACTTGACAGAGACTTGTAAAATACATTTCATATAAGAAAGAAGTTGAAAAGGGCAGGAGGAAAAAAGCCCAGCAAGTCTGACAAGAAGAGAAAGCAAAAGGTGTTCGCAGAAATATTGGGACAGAAAACTATGGCAAGCAGAGTTTCCTATGACCTTTGTGCCTCTCTAAATGAAAAGCAAACTTCTCCTCTTCCTCCCTCATCCTTGAATTTGTCAAGCATGATTGATGACACAGCTTTCACTAAGGACACTGCTGAAACCTCCCCATGTAGACAATGAGAGCTCACATAGCACTTATCTGTTACTGTTAAAGATAGACACTTGGCAATTATAGAGAAAAGAATGGAAGGGAACACAGTTGTTGGCAGGAGGACATGCCACATACCTAATGTTTCCCATTGTGCTTCACCATCATGGCCACTGTGCATCTCAGGGCAAGAATCAATGACACACATAGATCCCCACCACTCCTCAAACTCTTACTTTAGAGAAGAGGCCCATTGTCTCTTTTCTAACCTATTTTATTCTGTAGAGTTTAACTTCCAGGACTATAATTCCCCTCCAAGATTAAAACTGACCCCTCTTCTTCACCCACTGAAATCTTACCTATGCTTTAAGACTCAAATCAAATTCTACGTCATCTCTCAACTGTCCCAACTACTCATTCCTCTCTCTGCATTCTGGAATAAATACAACCTGTGCCCACATTCACTAATTTGACTGTACGCGCTCAGAATTGAAGCAAATATCTGCCATTACCTTCCTACAATGGTGGCTAGCAGTTAGTAGGTGTTCAATAAATATTGAAATGTTTATGGCACTTCATTACTTATTTTATTTCCTATTTAATTCTTTCAACCCCCAAAAGAGAAGTTCCTGGTGTCCAAGGAGCATAATGCATTGTAACTTTGGGGGGGGTATCATAGGTGGTACCAAGATACCAAGCCCACAGCAGAAGATAAATATTTATTCAATAGAGTTGGTTGGTCGACTAAAAGGAATTCAAAACTTTTAAATAAGTTGCCAGTTACAGTGCCAGACATTCCTTCCTGTGAAGGAAGGAATATCTTTTCTTGAACAGGAAATATCATTTTATGGCTGGAACAAAGTTATGCTGGACGCAGAGAGCTCCACGCGTGTTCAGTGCCATCATTTCAGTAAGCTCCGGGGTAAAGCCTTGGGTTTGCTGCTGAGATTCTCAAATACCACCACAAAATGACTGACTTGAGTCTGAGCAGCCATCCTGTGGATCTTACTGGAGAGTACTCCAATTTTATCCTCAAAAGGAAGAGCATATCACACTCAATCAGTTCGCATGTCAAAAAACAGTTTTGTTTTTTAAATGCCTTTGCTATGAGCTCCACCTGGGACTTGCAAATCCATATGAGATCTTGATTTGCACATCATTGTTGTATGCAAGATACTGTGTTGAGAGCTAAGCTGTCAGTGGGAAGTGAAGCAGGATGTCAGCCTGTTCCTCCTTCCCTGCCCACCCCCCTCTTCACCCCACTTTGAATCTCCTGGGCAGATTTAGCTGGAGTGCAGTGACAATAAGCAGATCGGGTTTGAAGGTCTAGGATAAGATCGCACATGGACAGAGACTGTCATTAGGATGTTTTCCTGTTGTTATAACTGCTCTAGGACCATCAGCTTTAAGTAAGGAGTTTTTGAAAACCAAAAATTGTCGATACAATTTTGTATAAGCAAGTCATTTGTGTGCACAAAACGCTGTATTTTCTCGTGCAAACAGCATTTTCACATGCAAATTGGGCTGTTAGATTTTTAACTAATTAAGCAGTGCGTGGAATTCAATTCTTTTTCCAAGCACAAGTGAGAAGTGACAGCAGTGACAGCATTGCGGCAGCGGCTGCAGACCGCAGTACCAGTGACTACCGCCAGGTGGCGCAGACTCCTTGGAATGTCATAACTTGAGAGGCAAAACAGACACACTAAGGTGAGGACATTTTCAATCAAGGTGCTGGTTATGGACCACTGCCAACTGCCTTCGTGACCGACTAAGTTTACTCCAGGTTCAAACTCACACCTATTACCAACATTAGCACTTGCCATTTCTTGGGAAGATGATCTGATGACCTGGTCTTGGGGGATATAATCCCCACACTTGAAGGAGCAAAGGAGAGAATAGGAGAATTAATTGAAGAGTCAGAGGGGGCTAGCTGAGGGGGGGCACAGGAAGCTTGTTGTCAGACTCATTGTTATGGTCCTCGGAGCTCCACCTGTTATGTCCTGAGCAAGGGACCTGCTGGAAATGGGAATGAAAAAAACAGAACACATAGGGTTCAAATTCCCCTCTCCCCTCTCTTCTCTCTTCTTAGTTAAATCCTGTTATTATTTCTCCCTATGTGCCCACTTTTGAGTCAAATTCTACAATCAGGTAGAAGATCCACCAACCAGGTGATCACCATCCCCCCACACCCACCCCTTGTTGCCAGGTTTTCTGGGTTTCAGAACTTGGAGAGACAGCTATTTAAAAAAAAAAGACCAGCCCCTCAGCAGTTCCAGGAGTTTAGACCTTTTAATATATGATGCCAATCAACCTTTGATAACCCCCCCCAAAAAAAAACTTAATATTCTGCGTTTATTCTCTCTCCTTTTGGTATCTACAAAGCATGACCCATTTACCAAACCCTACTGGTCAACTTCCCAGGTACAGGACTTAGAATAGATGTAGCAGGACAAAGCATAAATATCTTACACACATTCCCTGGGATCAAAGATTCTGCACCTTTCAGACAATTTCCTTTATTTTATATTTCAGTATTTCTAAGTCTTGGGCTTCAGAACTTCTCTGAGAGCAACATCATAATTATGGCTTGCCTGCTATTCCCCAGGCTCAGTGGAAGTTTTCATGATTAACTATCATTGTCTTAAGTGTATAAAAATTATTTTTCAGAACTCAATAATTTTAGTTTATATTGTTAATATGAAAATGATTCTGGAGTTCATCAATGGTTATGAAGTTGATCAGTTTAGTTAATTCCCTTATCAAATTCCAAAACCATTGTGTGTATGACATAAGTTAGAAATATCTTTTAATTTCTCAGCATTACTTCTGCAGGGTGTATTTTCAAGCTACTTCTGTTCTCATTAGTTTCATTCTTTTTAAATACTTATCTGTATTTAAAATAATCACCTCACGCAGTTCAAATTTTAACTATTCAGTAGTTATTTGTGTGCTATTTTTCTTCTCCCTATGTAAACTATAAGTTCCCTGAGGGCAGGAAACATCTATTTATTCAGACATTTATTAGAGTCTTAATAAGTACTTTTCAATGTATTAATTACCCATTAGTATGTGAATTCTGGTAAACAGCATTCATAGAACAGGGTCTGTGCATCTAGACCTCTGTTGAAGTATAGCTCACTTGAAAGAAAAACAAATTATGTCATCTCAGGACCTTCAACAGTGACAAGCACAAAGCATTTCCACAAAGTGGTAATTACTCTTGAGGTTTGCAGGAAGGAAGGGAGTGAGAGAGAGGGATATTTAAATGTGTTCTTTGTTTGTAAAGACACTGCATTAGGCAGGTGGGCAGTTGGTATGTACAAAGTAAGCAGAGTTACTAGAAAATTACTTGATCCATAACCATAACATATATAGTGCCACCTAGTTGCTGTAAAGATAATTAGTCTCTGGGTATTTAGAATATGGTCTTTGTCCTTTTTATAGATGGTTCTGTACATCTTTATATATAATAAGCCAACTTGATCCAGGTGATGCTGTGATTCAGATATGTGTGTCCTAGGAGTCATAAAGAGATATCAGACACATCTATAAACACCTTCTAGAGATTGTGCAATAAAGAAAAGCCTGACAAATTAGTCACAGCCTCAGAATACAAAGCTAATAATATATCAGTTCACTCTTCCCAACAAACACAGGGGAAGAGTGGTGTTAGGTTGAAATGAATCAATCTAACACTAGCATCAGACATTCTAGGGAAAAAAATCTCTTAAGAAAATGTTTTACTATGTCTCTATTAACATACAGCTTCATCTCTCCATTTTCATTTTGGTGATGCCAACACAATTGTTGAGTAAAATGACAGCACTGAGAGGTTGGCACAAGATTTGTCAACTTAGTCAATATGCTTTTTTCTATGTTTGATGACAAAAGCTTTTGAGAGATGTGGTTAAGGGCTCTTAATATGATGATCATTCTGCCAATATTCTCTGGAAGATGAGTATTTCACACAATTATTTCATTTCAATATACTCATTAGGTTAATAATACAACTAAATAAAAACTATGTTTTTATTTACATACCTTGTAAGACTAGATAGAAAGAAACAGAATAATCATCAGAAAATAGAAAGCATTGTCCATTCATGTGTTAGGAACAGTTACTACTGTGATCTACAGTATGATGAATCTTAATGGACAGAGATCCCACCATCACCCATAATGTAAATATACAATTGGGATAAAACTCTGTCAGAAAATATAAGTTTTGAGATCAGAAGTTTTATTCCAGTCTGTGTAGGAGATTCTGTCTTTGCACATGAAAATTTTAACAGACCCAAATGTCCTAACTCCATCTCGACTCCTCCACCAGTACACACATAGTAGGTCATCTTTCTGAAATATTCTTGGGTTACAAACCCTCTCCTGCTGTCCACCCTAATAATTAAGCATCAAGTCCCAGTCATGCTCCATCCTATCCTTCAGGGCCTCCTGACACACCTGACACAGTCTCTCAGGAACAAGTGTGAATGCTTATTGTATGAGCTGAGGCCATTATTGGTATCGGTTATTTTGCTTTTGGAGCATGAGGTAATTGTGATGGGTAAGCAAAGAAAACAATGGTAGTCACTATCACATCCAATACAGGTCAATTAAAATTAACTACAATAAAAATTTTTATTCCTTGGTTCCACTTCTAGAACCACAGTTCTAGTCCTCAATAGTCTCATGTGACTAATGGCTGTTATATTGGATAGCATGGATATTGACCATTTCTATCATCATTTAGAGAACTTTTTTGGGCAGGACTACACTCTAATATGTTAATAGTTCTTCTGACATTTTTTCACCTGGCTCAAAGTTTTTTATGACTTTTATAAACAATAGTTTACATTTTGTCTGGCATCTTATTTTCTTCATTGTGTCTCAAAAGACCATCGTATTTATTAGCAGCTAATGTTTTTTACATGTCCCTTTCTATGAAGTCTGTTCTTAAATATTACTTGGATACTAATTAGATGGGATTTGAAAATTAGAACACTTCGACACTGTTGAGGCTAATGACTTAATCCTTTAGCACAGGAGACAAGTTCAAGAGCTTGTTGGAATTATTTTTATTGAAGCATAGGAAATGCAATTTCCTTATCTGCCAACCTTGTCAAACAGAGCAGTCTCCTTAGGAATTATGCCACCTGTATACCCTTTGAGCAAGTAATCCTTACAAAGTGTTTCCAAGTCTTAGCATTTCTTATTAGGAAAGTAAACTCTAATAAAAGGAAGATGTTTGTTTCTCCAGGTAATTCTAGACTCACCAAGAGCCACGCTTGGTTTTAATACATTTCTTAGTAATTCATTAGAAGCAAACCATTTATTTATTTCTAGGATGAGCATAAGTAAAAGATAAACAGTTGATGGAGTATCAAAGAATAACTTCGCTAGAGATGAAAAGAGCTAGCAATAATTTTAGCCCAGAACCATCTTTGTTGAACATCTAACCTTTAGAATTTTAAAATAATAATTTTTAATTTAATTGCAAGATAATAGAATTTTAATTTAAACCACCAAAACTGCTAATTTGTGATAGCTATCAAAGAAAACTAAAAATTGGGATACGTCTTTCCCTTTGATTTCTTGAAAAAGATGTGTCAATCCATTATATTTATTGTTCCTAACCATCAGCAAATAGTAAATTGTTGGTGGAGAATATGAGCTTGTCAGGGGTCTAGGCCAAAAATAAATAAAACTTAGTATTTTTACCCACAGGAAAAACTGCTTTACCATGGAAGATGCCCTGCCTTAAATGGCTTGTTTGCTTAAGAAAAATAGTTGTCCACTTAAAATTTTCGTGGGGGTGGGAAATTGGTGCAGTGTAAACATTTGCCTGCTTCTGTTTCTCTACTGGGACCAAGCACTAGTTCTGCATGTGGGATTACTTGATTGGTATTTATTAGCTATAATGAAATGAGTCCACCAGTAGTTCTATTGGATCTATCTCCTGCTCCTGGCTCAAAGTAATCGGATGTTTCTTTTTGATTTGTCAAAAATCCTTGAAGTGCTTCTGTGGACTGCAAATGATTCCTCACAGATAAGACAAATTTCCTGTGAAAGCAAGAATCTGATTCTTTTGCCTCAGGGCAAGGAAGGGAGCTTGGCAAACCTGGTTGTATTGTTTTCTTAGCTTCCCTGGAGAGAAGAGAGAACTGATAAACCTAAAAAGAATTAGGTACCCAACATGGCTATTTATAAAAGAGAAAACTTGATAATCAAAACAAACTGGCTAAACTCAATACTAAAGGAGAAATTTCTTCATAGAGTGATGTATTGTACTAGATGATGTCTAGGATCTCTTGTAACATAGAAATTCACAGAAAAGCATATCTGATTATCAGAAATTAATGCATTTACCCTCATGCATTCTAGCCACCTATAACTCCCTCTACTCCCCCCAAATTGTAATAGTGTAATCTAAAAGAGGGATCAGAAAATAAATTATCTAATAAATTAAAAAGGGAGATTCCTGGTTCCCTGCCCCACCTACTTAAGGGTGGAGCTGATCAATGAGAGGAAGCTAGAACAAATGGGAGAAAAACTCGAGAAGAAACTAGAGGAGGTACATGGAACAGAGGGACATGTGAAGAAGTCTCAATTGCTTCTTGACCTTGAACTTAAACATGGGATTTGGGAGACATGGAAGAAGACACTCAAAAGATATGTGGGTTAGAGATCTGTGGGGAGACTGATAGTAGCAAGTGTACCTTGATTTGCATGTTGATTTTTGCTCCATTTTTTTCAGATTTTTCTGGTCTCTTCTGCCTCTTTCCAATGGGTTCCCACCAGAAGGTGCCTTAGATTCAGAGACCTTGCTTTGGGCCAACCTGTTTGGCTGGATATTTACCCACAAAGGGGGTTAGTAACCATGAACTGTACACTGGGAAATTATCATCATCCTTTTGTCTCTTCTCTCTCTTGCATGTTAATTTTATTAAAGTTCTTTTTTATGGAAGGCCTTACACACTATGAGTGTGTTTTAATTGTATGTAATTGGGTGGCAGAAACTACTTAGGGTGCACAGGTTTGGGGCTACCAGATGTCCCTCATTCTTCCTCCTAACAAATTGGTAACCCATTCTCCCACAGCTCTTCACAAACCACTTTAGTACTGGCTTTTCACTTAGCTCCTCACCCATAAGTGCTGCCCTGGCTTTTCTTAGTTCCTTTTGTCTCTGCTCACACTTTTAAATATCACCCCTCCCACCTTTTTTTGGGGGGGGGAGGAGGGATATAACCTACTGAGAACCTGAATGAAAAACACCCCCCCCCAAAAAAAAAAAAACCTCTAACTTATACTCATGGGATTATAATCACTAAATAGCCTGTTCTCGATCACTCCCCCTTGACAGATGCCCAGAGATTTCCTGTGGATAATTTCCTTTGTCTAACCCAATCAGAAGTCAGGTATTATGGGAACTAGGTGAATTAGTCCATAGAAGTCAGTCTCCATAGCAAAGAGCAGGATAGGAAAGGGATTCGAGAAGGTGGAAATTACAAAACAGCCAGTACAAGGTCTTCTTTGTCAGGGCAGTGAAGATTCATCAATTTCTACTTTGGTTCTTTATTGAAACACTAACTCATCTTGGTAAAATTCTTACTGTGTTTGGGAAAATTTTTTTCTTTGAAAAGACAAATTTATAGACATCCTGCAAATGCCCTTTTGTCTTTTATCTTCTATTTTTTTTCAAGGTCTTACCAAATGGCTATTTTCTCCTAGGTTTCTTAATTCCTTCTATATCTATTAAATAAAAAAAAAAATCCAGTGCCTTCACCTACAAAATAGATTCCCCTTCATATCTCTGCTGTCTACTCAACATTAACAAATATATTTGGCAAATGGTAGGCATGCAATAAATATAGATTTTTTTAAAATTTTTATTGCTATTTTAGTCAATCCATGACTAAATAAGGAAAACTTTTTGGAATAATAAGAAAACATAGATTTTCTAAAGGTTTTTGTTTTGTTTTGTTTTGTTTTTTAACGACCTAGGTCTCGCTATTTTTGTCCTTGGAACCGCAGACTCATGTTGCCTGGGGTACCACGGACTTAAGCAACCTCCAGCTCCGCTTCCCAGGTAGCTGGGATTACAGGTGCACACCACCACGCCCAGCTATTTTTTTGGAACCAGGTCTCACTACATTGCCCCTAGCGGGACTCAAACCATGATCCTCGGTCCCTGCCGCAGCTTCCTATGCTGCCACTTACAGGTGCATGCCACCGTGTCCAGTTAAAGTGTATATTTGGTTAATCTAATTTATATTTTATACCTAACTTCTAGTTAACCGATACAGGGCAGTTAGAAAAATAAATTTAACAATATTCTAAGAAAATAATCATACAAATTAAGTGCATGGGTCACTCTATTGGAACACTGCACAGATTCCTCAATAACTGAAAGTGATATAAAAAGGAGTAGAGGGATCTTTCTAGTTCTGGACTCAGCATCCTTTTTCAATAAAAAAAGAGATAGTAATATTTTAGGCTTTATGGGGAAGATTGTTTCTGTCACAATTATAGTCATGCATCTCTCAATGGCAGGAGTTGTTTTGATAAAGACATCATCAGATTATTTTGTCATCTTGTGAGCATTGTACAGTGTAATTACACAAACCTGGGTGATCTAGCCTAGGACACACTGTGCTTGGGACATGGCCTTGGGACTCTGTTTTATATGTGCTCCATCAGGAACCAAAACATCATTAAGCAACGTATGACTATACTCAACTGCAAAAAGTCCAAGGATAACTCTTAAGTGAATGGTATGACTATGTTCCAGAAGATATTTATGTACAAAATGACACATGGATCAGATTTAAGCTGCTGCTGACCTTGTTCTGTATTTAAAGAAGCTAAGAAACACAAGGACTTAGCAACCAAGGATCGAATGGAAACAACTCAAAAAAGTTTGTAGCAACATGTGGGAGTGGTGTGGGGGGAGGAAACTAAAGGAAAGTCAGAAGTTTGGAAGCATTAGGAAGTTGCCAGGGAAAAGAGGTCAATACAATACATTGTTGGAGGAGGAGTATAGAGACAAAATGGCGCCACAATTGGTGACTAAAAAATATCATTTCTCAGTGATATTTCTAACAGCAATAAAATCTTTAGAAATTTTAATATTCTTGTGTCTGGTGATCCTGCTTTCACACTGCTTCCTCAAGCATCTTTTCATTATGATTTTAAAAACAATAATGACAGCAGTTATCTTTTGCAATTGTTGAAAATGTAGCTATTTGGATGCATGCTTCAGAAAGCAGTTACTCTCCCCAGTTCATGTTTCCTAACTATCCATCTCTAGGCAACTGTACTGTGGGTGGTAGAATGTGATCTGCTCTTTAGTCCTTTAATTAACGCTCAATATTAAACCAATTAATTATTTTAATAGCCAAAAAGTTTCATTTAAATGTTGTAGACTGCTACACTGAAATTTATCAAAAAGGCCATTAAGTTATGGAATTCACTGAATTCACAACTCAGTTGACAAAGGAAGATTATAATCAAAAGAAGTGGAATATTCCTTTTGCTCTTTCATAATGTTCATCACAAATTTTTACATCTGTAATTGTTTTAGTGAGTTCAGTTTGCCATAACATCTACCATATAGACAAGGTGGTTTTAAACAACAAGCATTCATTACTCACAGTTCTGGCAATAGATGGACATGTGTAAATGACTGTCTTCTTAATGTATCCTCAGATGGTGGAAAGCAAAGAGAGGCAACAATCTCTCCTATATCTCTTCTAATAGTCATTAATCATATAATGAGAGCTGCAGTTACATGCTCTAAATATTCTCCAAAGTTCTCAACACCAAATACTATCAGAATAGGGATAACTTTTCCAACACATAAATTTTGAAAGAACATAAATATCTCATTGCACTCCACTGAGCTTCAATTTTTCCACTGATGGAAGAGTTTGAACTGGAATATACTGCCAATGTGCTTACACTAATAATAAATTTTCAACTTTTTATAATTATAATAATTATAATCCCAGCAACAAATTAAAACAAAACTATTTGTACTAAGATTTTTGTGGGACATTCCCATATGATAAATACTGGGATCCAAGTTTCTTTAATTATTTAGAGCAGCATGAAAAAAATGTCAAAAGTTGTCAGATAAAAACAAAGTCTATGAGTCACAACTTTAAAAAAAACTTCTAGCCGGGCATGGTGGCACATGCCTGTAAGCGGCAGCCTAGGAAACTAGAGCGGGGACCAGGGATTGTGATTCAAGTCCTGCTTGGGGCAACGTCATGAGACCCAGAGCCTGAGGTTCCCTGGGCAAAAATAGTGAGACCTAGTCTCAAAAAAAAAAAAAAAAACTTCTTATGAGAAATCTGAGAATAAAGATGAAACAAACAAACAAAAAAGAGTAGCTTCCAAAACAAAGGAGAAAATGCTTTCAGGCAGTTGAGAAAATAATTCAATAGCATGAGCAATCAACTTTGGAGGAAATTTCCTTTGCTCAATCTAAGCAAAGGATGAGAGAGAAAAAATGGGAGAGGAAGAGATAGAAATCATTCAATCAAAGGAAAATGAAATCAAAGTAGAAAAGAGAAAACATAACATGAAGTACCCTTAGTCTAGATCTTTCTACACTAAACTGACCACTTCTGCATTTGCCATTTCATCACATCAAACAAATCCTCAGCGAGTCTAATTACAATTCCAGCAAGGCAAATTATTTTCCTAAAGCTGTCTGTGCAGGCTCTGGATTATTCGAAAGAAAAGTACTATGCAAATCTAAGATACAAATGCATATGATTGGTGATGCTGTCTATAAAATTTAAGATTATAAGCAAATACTGTTCGCCACTGAAAGAACCACCTTCCTCTATAGGAGATAATGGTATGATTGAAAAATGCAACACCCTTATTCCCTTTCCTTCTACATGTTTTGGACCCTCAGTGTAGGCTCAACAGTTAGCTAACTATACACACACTAATTTAATGAAAAGCTATCAGCAGGTACAAACTATCCATACATTTTATGGTTTATATACTTGTATTTTGTTTTATATATGTTCTTGGCCTGTTCAATTCTCAGGGCCTTTCTCACTTGCCCTGTTTTCCAATAGTCCTCAATTTTTCATTATACTTCTGTGGCATCTCAACAGAAGTTAAGAGCAATGAGTCAACTCCACTCTCCCTCTAGCATCATTCCCCCATGTCACTTGCAGTGGCATTCCCCTCCATCAGGACAATTTTTAATACCTCAACAATGAGCTTACTTGCAAATGGGCCACCATCTTGTACCACAGTCCCAACCCACCACTTAAGATGGTATTTCCTTTGGCCACCAACAAGTAAATTAGTCAAATCTTCATCTTTAAGTCTGCATTTTCAAACCACTCTCACTTACTATAGTTTAGTTCTTCTGAATGTACATGTCAAGATAGGATCAGAAGCACAAGATATTTATTAAGGAAGCAACAGGATAAGGAGGGAGAACCTTCAAATGGATGTAAGTTGAAGGTATAAGAAAAGATTTATTTAAAAATAAAAAACAGTGTTGGGCAAGACAAACTTTCAGCAGCAAGTTTCAGGTTTCAAGATGCTAAAAATCAAAGTCATCTATTGGAAGAGTTCCATCATATTACCAGAATTAACCTGTTAGAACCCTTATCATACTTACTCAATAGCTGGAAATGGCCCACAGAACAATGAGGTTAGCATAATGCTGTAGTGGACTAAGCGGGGTGGCATCTGAGGTCATTATTATGCTGCCCACAGTAAAAGATTTAAGCAGCATGTTTACACCTTTTATTCCCAGCTCTTTCCCCAACTCCATCAGTACAACCAAGAACACAGTATATTTTAAAGGTAAGCCAGTTTAAGTATCAGTGAGGTGGTATTTGGGAAATGATTGAAAGGCCCTTTTATGGTATTCTTCCTAAAATTCATAGTCATCTGTTTGCTTTGTAGATTCCATTAATCCAAAATGAAAATAGATCTACTTCCACATGAAGTGTGAGAATGAGTAGTTCATCTTTTAAGAACATTTACATTTTATGGCTGATCTCTCAGAAAACCTAAAATAGGATATGTAGAAGAAAGATCTTTAACAAAGAATGGCCACAAAGCTAGGCTTCATTTTACATCGACACACTGAAAACAGAGCATCCAGTCTTGAGGATGTTGCATAACAACTGTGGGACTCATTAGGGGGTTCAACCTTCAGTTAACAAAATAAGTTTCTGGCACTAGATATAGATACATATGTAGATGTATCTAGATATGTCTCTCTCTATATATATATGTGTGTGTGTGTGTGTGTATATATATATATTATCTGGGGTGGGAGACTGCATAATCCCTTCCTTTAAAAACTCAATTGTCATAGAACTTAATGGATACTCTCCATTCTGTCAGTTTTATAGTGTCATAATTTCACAACTTTTCCTAAAACTAATTGATAGGGAACTGTATATAGTATGTTACATAAAATCATTTATAGGTTAGATAGTTTTGTAGGTGTGGAATAAATGAAATTGTTATCATCAAGCCAAGATTTCTCAGGAATTAGCTATAAATTCAAGGAATAATTAGGCTTTAGTTCATTTATGACTGCTATATGCTGACTTGGTTGAAATTTCTAGAATGAATTTTATTTCCCCAGGGCTTCCAGGTTCTACCTATCATATATCAGAATGGTTTTCATCTGAAACTAAATTCAAGAATCTTCTCTTCTCTTTCTCCTCTGAGGTGCTGGAATAGCAATTAGCTCTTCTAGGTTTTTGTTTTTTCATTGGTAAAATACTGATAATTACAGCAGCTTCCTCATAGGAATATTTTGATAAATGAATGAGTTATTACATATAATTTTCTTATCAGAATGTCTGCTAAAAGCACACATCAAATAATCATATCATTTTTCTCAAAAACTGCTAAGAATTTCCTGAAGTAATCTGATATTTATTGGATGCAAATATTGTCTTAGATTAGAATGTCCAGGAAACAGACTCAAAGACAATATTGGATATCTGTGAATTTTATTAGGGCACATCCTATGAGTCAATGACTTTGGGAAGTGAATGAAGTAGGATCCAACAGAGAAGGAAGTTAAATTGCAA
Organism: Uropsilus gracilis; assembly: GCA_004024945.1. Lineage (NCBI taxonomy): Eukaryota > Metazoa > Chordata > Mammalia > Eulipotyphla > Talpidae > Uropsilus > Uropsilus gracilis. The sequence goes on along the minus strand of PVHY01009333.1, from coordinate 4,627 downwards.
TGCATTTGCAAACAAAGACCTTAGACAAATCCAAAGGTGCTCTGAAGATGAAAAGACCCTTTATAGCTGCACACCAACCAGTCATTGGAAATGGACTGCCTCCATGTAAGGGGTGTGACCTTGGAGGCAGTTTCTCTCTTTGTTCAAAGACAGTTTCAAAGAACAAGTCAGTTGAGAGCCATTTGCTATAAAGCACTAGGATCTGGGAGAACTGGTGCCTCAGTCCTGACAGGAGATATGGGCAACTCACCACAGCATCCACTACAGTTCCTCTTTCTACTCTTCAAATCATTTTTATTCATATAATAAGTTCCTGAAAGATATTTTCCAGGATTCTGGTTGAGCTCTTTCTATAAAATAATATAATGAATAGAAGGGGCCAGTTGATAGGCGATGCATGGTAAAATGACCATTTAGTGACAGGCGTGGTGAGGAAATGTGATCTTGGAATTTATAAAGCATTGTAAATGAATCATTATCTCAACTTAAGAAAATTCAAAACAAAACAAAAATGAAAAATAGAAGTGTATAAAATGAAAATTAATGGAACCTACACAGTCACCACCTTACAGTTGGTTTTAGAATCCACTAATATTCATTGTGCTCTTTCTCTGTAACTCATTCTAGATTTCTCTCTCTTCTGGTCAGCACCTTTACAGTTTCAGGGAACTTATAAGGAGGAATTATTAGCCTTCTCAAGCTGTGGCTCCTGTGCCTATACATTTACATACACAGGCAGCTCAAATAAAACACAGTTGACCCAGTTTTCCTTTTCTTTTGTGCTTTTTTAAGGTTTCATTCTTCAGAAATTTGGTGGGAAAAAAAGTTGCTTCTAATAGTGGTTTGTGGGAAAGTGTTTTGCTAATTAGCAAAGGTGAAATGACAGAAATCTATGGCATGAAACAGGTAACTCCAGCACTACTTGTGCACCTTTCATAGAACTAGAAGGCCTTGTTATCCTTTGTGCAGAGATATTCTTCCTTTCTGTGCAAGGAGTTCATCTTAAACTTCATCAGAGATTTGACCATCAATAATCTATCAGTTTCCAGGGTTTGTTAATATGCAGATTCGTTTTTACAGACCTGAAAAGTAACATCAGCAGCAGCCATGGAGATTTCTAGGTTGTTCTGGTTTTAATTTTTACTCGTATTTAAAGGCATAACATGTTGGTGGAATTAATTAAATTGCTGTCAATGTTTCTCTTTCATAAATCAGTCACTCACACACTTCTGTGTTAACACACATTGAAATCAGCAGAATACACATTTACATATGCACCCACCTACAGTTGAAGAAAAATATGCTAATTTTTTCATTCGTATCTTTTATCTGTGGTTTTGTATCACTTTGAAAGCATTTTTTTAAAGAATACAGGATTATGAGACAAGTAGGTAGTCTTTCTAAAAATTCTACATATTAAAGCACCCTGTGGATTCTGCTTCAGCCCACTGAAAAGATGGGGATTCACTAAATGATTAAACAACAACCTAACCAAATTTTGATCTATAATTCAAGAAAAATAGAATGCCATATTTTATTCAATTTATTTTGTATAACCAGTCTAATGCCAGGCAGGGAGTTTGATGTCTGGAGTGGGACAGCATCAAGGGTCTTTTGATTCAGCTTTCACAGCTTACCTACAGAGGCATCAATAGGTTTGTCTCTACAGTATTTGTGGAATTCAACTGAGTTGTTTTTGGGAGACATGTAGTAAGTATCTGGCACCAGGAGAAGTTTAATAATAATGTCCTTGTACTCCCTGTTGCATTTTCACAGATAGACACAATGGGAAGAGTAATGCCTGCAACTGATATGCCGCATGTTTCTTCACAGAATTGTCAAAACTCCTTTGATTACAGCTCCCATCACAAAAGCCTGGTTTCAATTTAATTCCACTTCAAATTGTGATCTATTTGGGTGCCAACAGTTTTTTTATGGGCACTGAAATCCTAACGGGGATATGACAAATTGAGCATCATAGCGTCTGTCTCACATTTGTCACCAGTTGCCACTGAATGCCAGCAGTTCACCCAGGAATGGGATACTCTGTAGTGTCAAAGGATAATGCGTCCCCTTCTTTTACAAGAAGTGTATTTCTACACTGAAACTCAAGACAGTCAACAGTACAGGCTATTTGCAAAGAATAAAATGTATACCATACCTCAAAACTATTATTTGTCTCCTATATCTGTGAGGAAGAGTGATATTATCTAAGATACAGTGATTATTATTGATGATATGGCTACCGTTGAGATAAATTTTAAATTGTTTTGTCATTTGAAACAATATAATTATGAAACAAGTACTACTATATATTCTAATAGAAAGCATACTGTTTTTAAAAAGGAAAAACTAGCCACATTTACCGAAAGGCTGACAAATAATCCGGGTGGTTTTTGTTTTTTTTTTTTCTGTTTTTCATCAGTATAAACAATAGAAGTAGCATTATCAAAAAGGTTTCCACACCAATACTCAGAGAGCAGAAAGAATCTGTAGAGGTTAAGTAACCAATACCTTTTGAGCTACATTTTACAGTTTGGAGAAGGAGCTCCAAACTGTTGAGATGCTTTCCACATGGCCAGAGAGCTAGAAAGGTGGAAGGACCCACCCCTTGGTCTCTTCTGTCTGACTCTGTGGTACCTGTAAAGTGCGCTGCCACTGACAGCAGGTTCAGCTGGTCTGTCTGCCTTGTGTCCTCACCCCATCGTGTGCATGACTGGGTTCTCACAATCCGTGGCAGGACCATGGTTTGGGTGGTGGTAAAATGAGCAGGGGATCGCCTTTAATTCTTCTGATGGGCAATAAAAAGGCATAAAAAGGTGTGCACCCCCTAAAATAAAAAAAAAGTTTTGAAAAAATAAAATATCTATACAAATTATTCCATTTTTCATTTGTCGGAACTTCAAGTGTCCAATAGAACTTTTTGGGTCCAAGAGCTAAAACTCGAATTTGGAACATTCCCACAACTACTTAGCAACTCTAACTGGTCCCCAGATTCTCTTTCAACCTGAAGACTAAGGATTAGTTCTGGAAAAATCCTTCCCTCCCTGTGCCCTTTTCTGTCTTTTATGGTTGGGCAACTGGGCTTTCATCTCTAGCAAATTGGGGAGAGACCCAAACACTCCCTTAGTGGGAACAAAAGCAGCTAAAGGACAAATAATGAAACTGCCTTTCACACTACAAGCTTCACATTTCACTTTTCTTTCTCCTTTCTCCACGCTTTGCTTCATTTGGGAAGAAAACCTATTTTTAAAAAGCACCAGACCCCCTTTCTGTCAGGGAGCTTTGCAGGATTGATAAATAAGGGGAGTCATCTTAATGCGAGCACTGTCAACAAACTCCTTTTAAACAAATAAATGTGAGAAATGAGAACATTCAAGAGACTCCTGTGTTCTGTAAGAGAAAAGAAAGAAAAAGAAACAAAAAATTCATTTCCACATCTATATCAGACTGGACTGGGCCCAGGTGAACTTCTCTCATTACTGGATAAGCTTATTAATTAGCATATCATAATTAATCTGCTCCCTTCCCCCACGATGGCAATGGAATGATTTTTTCACAAACCTGTGGGATGTCCCTGGCTTAGCCCCATTCCTCGCCTTCCTTGTGCCCTATCTGTTCTCTGGTGAGCTACAGGTATTGCTGCCTGCTTGAAGACTGTCTGGTTACCACAGATTCACTGGGTTTAAATAAAAATCAGACTGCTCTCGTTTATCTCCATGCAGACAGTGCAATTTGTCAAACTCAAAAATGCCCATCGGTGTAAAGGATTTAGGGCAAGCGGAGGATTGAGTGAAGAACAAGAGACTGGTGTGTCAGATGAGCCTTTGAAGAAAATCAGTTTGATCAATCAACTGTAAGACATTACTGGTGCCCTTCTCCACCTCTAGCGAAATAGTGCAGAGGCTGCCTCATGCAACTTTCTTCCACTTTGAGTGGGTAGGCCACTAAGTCTCGTCTCACCCAGATAAAAGCAGAAGCCTGGTTCTTTCATTTTCAAGGAGGAGCAATTCCATTCACTTCCAAACCGAATGGCCTCTGCTCTCAGTGTGTAACTATTAAAAAAGAAGATGAAGAAGATGAAAAAAATGCCCACATCCTTGTCTCCAGTCTGACTGTAAGCCTAGCACCTCAGCTCCAGGGAGGTGCCATTAGAGTAACCAACATATGCTGCTTTACAGATGATAATCTCCCTAATATGTGATGTTTGCTTATGACTCGGTGATTTGGAGTATTTCATTGTTCCTAGGAAAGTCTTTTGTCTTTAAACTATTACTACAGCTTAGTTCTTAAGGAGATTTCAAGTTGCTTTTAGGTAGAGCATTTAATTAAATATTCATCATACAGGCTGGGCAAGATGGCTCGTGCCTGTAAGCTTCAGCCTATGAAGCAACTGGGGCTAGGGATCGCAGTTCGAGTCCCCCCTGGGGCCTGTAGTGAGACTTAGCTCCAAAAAAATAGCTGGACGTGGTGGCGTGCGCCTGTAATCCCAACTACCTGGGAAACTGAGGCTGGGGATTGCTTGAGTCTGTGGTACCCCGGGCAACAAGAACCTGGGGTTCCATGGGCAAAAATAGCGAGACCTAGTCTCAAAATATATGTACATACATACATACATACATACATA
>PVHY01009332.1:14466-57068 GCA_004024945.1 Uropsilus gracilis | reverse complement strand
AAACAAAACTAAAGGGCTAAAGATGGACAAACAACAAAAAGAAAGGAGACAAAGAGACGGGGGGGAGGGGGGCGTGGTGGTGTGGGATAATCCCAGGGGACCAATAATTCAGCAATCATGTATTATACAAAATCCAAAAATAAAAAAATAAATAAAAATTAAATAAAACAAAAACAAAACATCAGATAGCCTTTTCCTTCCCTTTTAACTCTAGGTCACACAACGTACATCCTTTACAAACATTTACAAGGGAGGAAAGTAGGGGCTGCTAAACCTTATCCCAGAAGTAGCAATGTCAATTTGCTTTTTCTTTAAGTTGTAGGATCACTGGGGAGGTAAGAGAATAGGTAGGGCCTTGAGTAAATATGGTTCTGGGAATAGTTGAAGAAGCTGACTGAGGCAATATACCACTTCCAAGATCACTTAGCCTATTGGAGTCAGGCTGCTGGGGAGAGTTAAAAGACATGTTGATTATTTAAAACTTAATTATCTAAATTATTAATCAGCTAATTTCCTCCCCTCCCCCAGTAATATTCTGCTGCCAGTTCATTTAAATAGAGCCTAATCCCATTAATCCCTCTGCCAGAATCTAGGAAGGATTTATAAAAACAATGAAACTAAAATCAATGTAACAGATTATTTTAGCCAGCTAGTAAGAGATTGGATAGAAATAAGAGTAAAGTGATGTCTTAATGAGATTTGAGAAATACCACAGATTTCATTTATATTTGCTCAACCTAACTAATGGAGAAGTATACATAACAATAGCCTGTAATGCAATACTGAGTAAAACTTGCTGATTTTCCCCAGGGACACTGTAACTGTTCATTACTTTACACTGCAGTATAAATTGGCCCAGTGGGGAGGCAGGCATAGATTGAAGGGAGCTGTGAACAAAATTACATAGCTTGCACATGCAGGCACCTCCTCCATACTTCAGACTCTGAAATCAGGCTTGTTATATCTAGTCAAACAATCTCTCTGACAATTGCAGGTCACATATCCAGCTAAGTTCCCAAGAAAGCCAAAGGCAGGTATGGGGTTACCTTGGAAGTCGTTTAGAAACATATACCATTTGCCTTAACTCCAAAAATTGGGTAACTGCAGTTTAGATTTTGCTCCTTCCTTATAGAATCAACAGTTTTTATTATTTTTTTATACTAGGTCACAAAAGTAAATTAACTATATGTGAGTGCATAAACACATACAAACTGCCAGAAACTTGCTTTCCAAATCTATAAGCTAAACCTGATCTGACTCAAATTACTTACTGTCTTTGTGTAGTTTGCTTAACTGTATAAAGGGTGTGATAACATGAAATTTTTGTGCAATTCTAACAAAATGTAAATGATTTAGCAGCAAGTAACTAGCTTATAAAAGCTCTGTACTAGTTGCCTATTGTTATTGTTGCTTTTGATATTGTCAAGTGCTATAACTCTGACCTCAGTCTTTTGTGGTTGAGAAAACCACAGTGAATTTGTTACAGTCATAGTTTTGAAACTAATTTTATATGTTTGAAACTTGTATAGATTTGAATATCTTCTACATCAAAACAGTATTTTCTGATCTCGTTTTCTTGACTATCAACAGAGAAAATCAGGATACATCTATGTAAATTGCAGTCACCAGTTACCCAATATTAGCATTAGGAATTCATGAAAGAAGTGAATAGTTTTTCAGTGAGAAACTTCCCAACTTCTTATGTCAGTTGTTACATTCAGGGAACTGCACAATGGTTGAAAACACAGGTTCTTAAAGCAACACCTTCCATGAGATGTTGAATTGCAATATCAGGATTTACAGCATCTTTCTTTGCCTCCTAAGAAATAAGGGTAGAGCTGTTCACAGTTCAAAATTTCAAGTTTTTCTAGTCAGTTTCTTGTAGTATGAGCAGATAAGGAAGATAGGTAAAGTATTACTGTGCTCTTTATTTTAGATGTTTCAGCCTAGTGATTATGACAGAAAACAAATTCATATTGGAGATATAAAAACAAACAAACAAACTTGATTTGCAATAACTTGTATTATGTCAATTCATTGCTCAATGATTCTCTAGTTTAGCGTTACTAAAACAGCATGTACATGGGAATTTTTTGATTCACCTGTTATATCTTCCATTACAATCCACATTAAAAAAAAACATTAGCATAGCTTTAAATACATACTAACTCTTTTTTTAATATTTGAACTCAAATCTAATTAGCAAAAAAATATATTACAACACTATGCAGTAAAATATTAATTTCAGACCAAAGAAAGGCTTTTGTCCTTAGGTCCTAGATGTAATGTTTAATTCTTGAAATTTCCTGCTTGAAGAATATTTTAGTAAAATTGGAGCTTTGGAAACATTAGATATTCACTGCTAGCAATGTGATAAATTGGGAGTTTTGAACCACATAATATCAACCAATTCAATGTCTGGAGGGACTGGAAATCAAGCAATCATACCTATGTAACCAGACCCCAGTAAAATTCCGCATATCAAGACTTTTGTAAGCTACCCAGTTGGAAGTACGATTGTCCACAACTCCACTGGAAAAAAAAAAAAAAACGCAAAGTTCATATTTGGAACTACACTGTACTCTGCCATGCACTTTCTCAACTTAGCTAAATTTAATTTACATCCTTTTTCTATAATAAACAATAGGCATAACTGTTTAGTGGGTTCTGACAGTTCTTCTAATGAATTATTGAGCATAAAGATGGTTTTGGTAGCCCCAAACTTGTTATTTATATAAAAAATTATAGTGGTTTTTGCATGTACCTACTATGACCATGGTATTGAGTCTGATACAGTGGTCATAAAGATAAACAAAATGAAACAAAAATCACTTCTTTGCTTGATTCTGCTTAAAGCTGATGTGGGATTCTAGTTCTGATCAACATCAATTGAATCAGAAAAAGAAATCTGCATTAGAAATATTGATAATGATGATAATGGTAGTGGTGGTGATAATCACAGTCTTTAAAATATAGTCTTTATTATGGAAGACCCTGTCAAATAGCTACATAATTTTCACAATTCCACAAGAAGGATACTATTGTTACTTTCATTTTAAAGGTAAAAAATGGATGCATAAGGGAATTGGTAAACTGTCTAATATCATGCTGCCAAGAAATAATATAAGTGTAGCTTAGGCTGTCTGAGCCAAAGTTGTGCTTTTCCCCATAGTGCTATATTATCTTCCACACAGAGTCATTATCTCCTAACATTGAATGTGGCAAAAAAGGCATTATCTCATAACACTGTGTGTGGCAAAAGGAATTGTTCAAAAATGTCAAACTTCTCTTCTGCAGAGTTTTCCTCAGAACATGATAATCATTACAAATTGGAAATTGACATCGCATTTCTAGAATTAAAATATTATTCTTTCAAAAATTATATATTTATATGAACTCAGTTTTCCCTATTTCATAGGGCATAACTCCCATACAAGTGTTATGCTTGTTCATATTAACCTGAGAGGATGAGTTCAATTTGTGTTCTTCACTATGTCCTAGTCATTTCTACAAGTGGTTCAATTAAAACTGAAATTTAATCATGCAGTTCTTCAAGAAAAATTAGAATAGGGTGGTACATATACTCATAGTACAGTACAGAGTATGTAAAGTTAATACTATGAAAGACACAGAGGAAAGATTTAATAATGTTACTATACCACAAATACTTAATATTGTTATTATATTATTTTTTGTGTAAAAATATGGATGGTTTAATTTTGAAAGAAATGTACTTTCTTGTATATTGAATTGACTTATTACTTTTATGAATGAAATCCTTTTTTTCATATTAATAATAGGGAAGGTAATACTAGCACAATAAGTAATAAAGTTACTTAGATACATCCATATGGCATCAAAGTAAAAAATGAAATGAATATGTAAAAATTAGCTTTTGAATTTGTATCACTCCAGGCAGACTAAGGAACATCAAATGGAATAGTGATGAAAATTTAACAAGTTAGAACGTATTACTCAAGATTTCCTTCAACTAAAATTTCAACTGAGTTTCTTAAAATAATTGATTTTGAACTTAAGCTTAATGTGAAAATTGAAATTACAGTTGTTTTATTAATTTTGTTCTTATATTTTATTAATATATTAAAATTATATCTTTTTTATTCTTCATTAGTATCAATCTGATATTTTAATCAGGACACTAATTATTTTTTCTATGCTTCAATTTATTTGTATTGTATTTCCTCCACCAATTTATTGTCTATATTCCCTCTACATATTGATGCACATGCAATGTCTGTTCACTAGATCTATAATTATTTTCCCCAGAGTCATTTCCTACAAGTTGAAAAACTCAATAAAATCTTACTACTGTCCATTTTCTTATGCATAGCTTATCCACTCAGACATTAAAATGAAACAGTCTTGTAATTTAAGATTAACCATCCATCAGGTACCTTATTCTATATAACAGCTCTTCTATGAGGATAACTTTTATACACTAGCCAATGGACTTAGAAGTTTATTCTATCTGCTTATTCTTTTGCAGCACTTAACCATTCCTCCCTCCTCTGAGTACCTGCATCATCAATAATTTTGGACTATCACATGCTTGCAATCCAACTCCTGATTCTGAGATTTAAGAAAACTTTATCCATCTATCTAAAAATAACACTTGACTGTTCATTTAATACAGCGATATCATGTCTAGAAATAATAAATTTCTCAAGGAAAGGGGCTACATTCTATTTTATCTGAAGTAATTTATCTAAAGTGATCTCTAAATGAGTAAATCTATCAAGCAGACATTTATTGAAAAAAGACATCTCTTGAGAGATAGTCGAGGACATGTATTCCCAACAGGCACTTTAGCATCCTCAAAAGGATTAATTTGATTCTTGGAGACAAAATAAATCATTGATAAAAAAATGGTGTGTGCCCCTCCAAAGGATCATAGCATATAACAGATACATACTATATGTCTATGATCAGTAATGTGTCAGCACTGAAATGCCATGGGTAATGGGAGGAAACAAAAAAAAAATACTTCTTTGTTGACTAATATGAAAACAGATTAGAAAACACTGGTCTTAGTTCATTGTGCTTTTTCTTTTATATGTATACAGAAAAATACTCAAGAGTAATTTACACAATAAAAATTTCATATGAAAAAAATTCATATGTTCTACCTAAAAAATGCTTATTTAAGTATGGAATGGTTGTCTAATTTATAAAGCCATGAGTATGAATTGAACACTTACTTTATTATATTTACATCTAATATTCACATTTTAAAATTTAGTTGTCCTAGAAACAAAGCATACATATCAGTAGTGTGGCTATTCAGATATAAGGCATTGGATTGATCTACTCTATGAAAAAATCCACATAAAGTGAGGTTTTAAAATACTAAGTTTAAAATCCAAGCTATAGAATAACTATGGCTTTTAAAAGATGACAGGCATAAACATTAAAACATGGAGTTTGTATTCAGCCAGTTATTGGTTTATAAAACAATAAATACTTAAATATTAGTTAGATAGCTTTACTTTGGTTAATACATACAGGAAACAAAAAATGCATAGGAATACATTAAATTATCTTGAAGTGGTATAAGTGAGTAAAATCATTTATCATTTTATACATCTCCAGTGAGTTTCCTGGTACTCTAGAGGGAATTCTATCACAATTCATAAAGTACATTTTAAAGGGCAAATTTACACTATGATCACAACACTAACACATTTGAAGAGACATTTTCATATCTTCTGGACATCACATTAAAGTTCAACTTTCCAGATGAGAAAATAGCAGATACATAAAGCAAGGTAAAGTATTTACTCAGTAGCTGGAGATTTTTGAAAAGCACCTTGTGGCAAAAGTTACATTAAAAATATTTTTATTAACATCAGGATACATGAACATAAAAGTTGTAAATAACTCTACTACTGACACATGAATATAGTTATTCCCTTCCCTGAATTTACATACAGCAAAAGAACTAAACCAAATAAATGAAATAACTTGTTAGCTCAGATAAATCATTTTCCCAACCTTATTTAGTCTATCTTTGACAGTTTCCAATCTTCCTCAAACTCATCTCATTTTATTGGGACTGAATTTTTTTAAGGTTTCCAGTGAACTAATGTGGGAAGAACATCAAGGTCTCTCTTTCCTTTAAAATTGTGAATGTATTTATTTCCTTAAAGCCTGAGGATCAAGTTAATAGACATTTATTATGCCTTTATGAACCATTAGATCTATTTGAATTGGTGTGCTCCTTTGATTATATTAATGACTCACTTTCTAACAACAGATCAATTATTCTCTCCTTAGAAACACTAGGGAAAATTGGCCTGAAACAATAAATGATCAGCTTAACTTTTCCAAATCAATTTAAAAATTACCAATCCAACAGAATATATGTAATTACAGCTATTTAAAAAAATTACCAATCTAACAGAATATATGTAACTACAACTATAAACATTTTTTGAAAAACACAAATGTGAAGTCAGAGTATCTGTGTCTGTGTATAAATTATATGTATTTATGCATATATCATCATCCTCAGAAAAATATACTGAAAGACTAATATGCTAAGGAGTCAGTCTTGATACTTCTAGTAGCATGGCTTAAATTGTCAAATGAACAGTTTCACACACAGGAAGGAACAGTTAAATCACTATTTTTAAAGTTGTGGGTGTAGTATGGCAATAGACAACTGAAGTGTATGATCTTATATCTCTAAATCATATACAGTTTTGCAAACAAATACTACCTCAGAAAATGTTTGGAATTATTTTATGTACTATCTCCTCATTAGAATATCAACTGTTGTTAACACAAAAGCATCTCCATGAAATACTAAATCTTAATAAATGAGTTACATACTTGAAATTAGGAAAATATACATAGTTACCAAGTCATGAGCTGTTTCACCAAACTAACATCTGTCAACTGTAGTATCTACCATGAGGTTTCTACCCTGATGTTTGCAATAGTAAGAATAGTAATAGAATCGGACTCTTTTCCTCAGCCTCTGAAGCAGTGAGAAAGCTTGAGTGGGCCATGGAGAACATAGTAATTGTAAGATGACTTTTCAAGCTTATTCTCCATGTCCACATGTGAAAGACACCAAGGTCAATGGTGATGGAAATAGTCAGTCTAGGAAGGACTCCTTGCCCTTTTCTTGCTTGTGAACAACCAAAAGAGCAGTTGCATTACACGATTAGATCAACTGATGATCACTCAACAAGGGCATATATCCACCAGTTAAGTAGTGAATAAACTGTAAAACCAAATTTTCCAGAAAGAAACTGGATCAATGCCTACAAGGAGTCATGTCAAGATGTCAGATCACTATCTTAACTGTGAGACCTTGGCAGAATACGAAGTACTCCAAAACTGTGATATGTCTTCTTCTGAAGATTGACCCATGACAAGCAACATTTTAATTAAATAACACTCCTGTTTATATGAAAAGTACTTGTGATTTTTACTTTTATTATCTACAAATTTATTAACAAGTAATTGTCATGAACAGAAATGGTGAGAATAAGGGACAACGATATTTCAACTAGAACAGCAGAGCAAAAATAGAGAAAAATGTGTTGCTTTAGCACAAAGTATGGGGCTATACTCAATTTGACAAGAACATGAAAAATAAAACTGATACGAATAAGTATTATTCAATTCTAATTCTCTGGCTCAGAAACTTTAAATACAACAGAATATGTATAAAGATCTCATAGCAGGTTTATATTTATAAATAAATACTGATCAGTTAATCTTGCCCAATAGAATAACTTTTAGTAGCAAACACAAACTAATTCAACAATAAAATGATTTGATAAAGCTTGATTAAGCATTCAGAAGATGATAGGTATCAAGATCTTATTTAAATTGTTTCAAAGGAATTGCTTGATGATAGGGATAAAAAATACAAAGTAGGTAAGGGAATAAAATACATAAGTGACAATTGCATTACCTCAATTGTTGTGTACTATACCTCAAATGGTATAGTAATCCAGTATTACTGTATCAGCTTACATTGATATATGAATATTATAAGACTAAATCAAAGAATGTATTTGAAGATGATTCACTATATATTAGCACAGATCAATTTTACTTGCTAATAGATGAGATGTCCTAATACATATCTTCACAAATTGCTGGTTACTGTTTCTCCTAGTTGATAAATCTTGAATAAAAGTTGAAATAAAAATGGTAGTTAGGTGAGAACCACCACCATGACATCTGGCTGCAGAATCGGCCTGTCCATCCTCAACAGTGACCTGGTTAATTTAGAGGCTGAGTGCCTCCAGATACTGGACGCCAGAGTCAATTATCTGCACCTGGATGTAATGGATGGGCATTTTTTTGTTCCCAACATCACCTTTGGTCACCCTGTGGTAGAAAGTCTCCAAAAGCAGCTAGGCCAGGACCCTTTCTTTGACATGCACATGATGGTTTTCAGGCCAAAGCAGTGGGTAAAGCCAGCGACTGCAGCAGGTGCAAATCAATAAAAATTTCATCTTGAGGCCACTGAGAACCCAGGGGTTTTGATTAAAGACATCGGGAGAATGAAATGAAGTTTGGCCTTGGCATCAAACCAGGAACTACAGTTAATTATTTGGCACCCAGGGCTAATCAGATAGATATGGCCTTGGTTACAACTGCGGCACCTGGGATGGGAGAACAGAAATTCATGGATGATAATGATGCCAAAGGTTCACTGGTTGAGGACTCAGTTTCCATCTTTGGACATAGAAGTCTCTGGAGTTGTAGGTCCTGACACTATCCATAGATGTGTAGAGGCAGGAACTAACATGATTGTGTCTGGCAGAGGAGTGAAGAACCCAGATCTGTGATCAACCTGTTAAGAAATGTTTGCTCAGAAGCTGTTCATAAACATTCCCTTGATCGATGAAACCAGAGAATCCAGTGTTGCTTTTTATGAAATCTTTCAGATGAAAAACAGAAATATTGACCACCAAAACATAATCACACTTGAGGCAATGCTGCTTTTCTGAGCAATTACTTGTTCTAGTGACTAAAATCTGTTCTGCACAATATTCCAAGAAGTTAGAGATTGGCATGTATAAATACAATTTTTATTGATGAAATTTAAAGATTGATGTGGTAAAATACATTTTTACTGGGAGACTTGGTTTTTATAGAGAAAAGTATGATTATATTAAGATTATAAACAGAAATTTGTCTTAATGACTATGGAAGGCATATTAGCTATGAAAAATTGTGTTTTCTGCATTTCTGCATTTCTTTTCTAAAATCAAAAGAATTCCTTATGTTTTTCTTCTTGTCATTTGTGATTTCTGTATATGCCTCATAATATATGTGGAACAATTTATGAGAAATGTAAGTTTGAGTGTAGCTGAAGTGACTTCCAAAACATTTTTCACTTTGCACCTTATATTTGATACATAAAGACTATAAAAATAATGTACAGTGTTCAGGGATTTTCAGAAGATCTGTTTTAAAATGTACTGATTTTATCAGTGTTTTCTGTGCTAGCTTTGCTGAACGGGAAGGTTATTTAGTCATGTCTCCCTTTCTTAATCACATGAATCATTAAGGGCTTGAAATACAGTGTTAGTTCTGTGGAAAAAAAAAAAAGTAAGGTCTCTATTGAAAAGTAACATAAAATTGACTCCTATTTCTTGTAACTATTTGCGATTAGCAAATTAAACTAACCAACTAACCAGTGTCTTTCTTTGAGTTTCACTTAGCTGATACATATTTTGAATGTAACGGTAATAACCTTCAGGGCTATGTTAAAAATTAAAAGAGATAAATGCTGTAAGTGTAAAGTTTCCACTGCTATTCCTAGAACTGTAGGATAAAGGAATTGATTCACAAATTGAGTAATTTGTTTTTTTGGGGGGGAGGGTAGGTTACAAAATACCTTTATGTAATCTCATTAAGATCTACAAACCACTCTTCTGATTGATAAGACAGGTATTCGTATTCCCTTTTTAAAAAAATGAAGAAACTAAATGCTTAGAAACAGGCTAGGACACCATGAAAAGACTTCACGAGGGCACTGGATTTTTAGCTTATGTATTTTTTAAAACAAATGGAGACCTTAAGTGAAGTAAGCAAAGAAAGCTTGCTTTGCTTAACATTGTCTTATTTCCAGTCTAACTTTACCCTGTAGCAGAACCACATGGCTGAGAATACTTTGGAAATATGGATTCTGACCCAAAGGATTTATATCTTATTAATCCAAGAAAAACCAGGTAAGCTGAGATAACAAGGCAGATATTCCATAGATACTTGAATTTTTTTCCCAGATTACACTCCAACAACAGCTGGTTCGTTCTTATAAACATTCTTGCTCTATAAAATATGTTAAGATAAAATAGGATGTGTCATTTAACATTTTTAGGCTGTTATGAATTTAAAGTTTATTCCCAGATTATGAGGTAGGTATGTTTGTTAGGTTTATTAAGAAAAAGTTTGTGCCTTAAATAGGTGATGTTTAATCAAATCAGATAACACAAGGCATATAGAAATAACTTTAATTAAAAAATTTACATAGAAGATTATAATATCAGACATGACAGAAAGATTTGAGTTTATTTGCCTGGACAACTTGAATTTGTCTGGCTTATGTTCTACTTTTTAAAAATAAATGTACAGTAAAACTACAAGCAAAAAATGTCAGTATTGAATTTGAATTTTCTTTCTCTTTAAAGGGACCGGTATGATTTCTAATCCCTAACAAAAATTTAGTGTCAAATTCCCCAGATTAGGCCAGATGGCCAGGATTGTCAGGTAACTAGATACAATTTGAATAACCTTTTAACCGTGAGAAAAAAGATTTCCTATAAATTGTCAACTTTTACCTAGGAAAAAAATGATGTATTTGCTTCAAAAGAAATTTCCTTAATGTAGACTCCAATATCCAATATTGAAGCATTATCTTTTGAAAAACTTTCATATTCTTGGATACAAGTAATAATAGATTTTTAACTGAATAAAATAATCTATGGTAAGAAATGACCAAATTAACTAGAAGTACCACCATATTTTCTATACTGATAAAATTCCTATTTGTGGCTTATTTTAAGTTGGTGTTTTTTCTTCATGAGATACAAAAAATAGATATTTAACCATAAAAAATTAAAATGGTAGTTGGTATTTACATATTGCAAAGGGAGTTAAAATTTCTTAAAATAGAAAATTTATGAAATATTTCTTAGTCTTATAAGCATAACATATAGTACAATTTAATTATAAAGTTGGGTGCACAATTCTTATATAGTAGAATTTAAAAAAATAAATTAATAAAATAGTAAAAGTGTATTTGTTCAGAATTTTCATGGTATCATTTAAATGAATATTATAAATGGGAACTGCATATATCCTGTAAAAATCCTACCAGCATTGTGATTTTGGAAATTGGAAATATCTCCTTATATCCTGTAGAGATGTTCTCTACTCAATATCTCCCATTGCAAAAGGACAGAAAAAAGAAATGTAGAAAAAAATATCTCCAACTGGTAAAAATTACATGGCTGGTGCTTACATACTTACACCACATTCTTCAGTTGTAAATATCTTTAACAGAAGAATTTTCACTCTTAGCATGTGTTTCAATTTTCTCTAAGAGTAGTTTCAGTTTAATAAGGACAAAATCATAGGTGAGACCCAGCTTTCACATGTCAGCATGGGTGAGAAAGGAAAGGGAATGGCAGAAAGAGTTTGAAAATTATCAGACTAAAGATGTTCACAGAGTCCATTTCAATCTCATGGTCTCACAGACTTCCCATGGTGAGTGGGACTGGAGGAAGATAGGTGGTATCACACAACTATTGATTGCCTAGAAAAATAGATGATCACATTCTTCAGTGGTCTCAGCAGATACAATAAATGGACAATGTCCAATCATCTTTCCACCAAAATCATCAAACCATAACCATTGCTGCTTGTCAATGTCTTTTTTAATCTTTACTCACAATGCCGATCATAAAAAGTAATTAAAAGGAATTACTTCAAAGGAATCAAATCCTCACCAAATCTGAAGAATCTGTTATGTGGCAGATTCAACTGAATAGTGGAACCTTCATTATTAGAAGTATTTTGAAATTTTGATGATCATAAAATTAAAATTAAACTATCATTTTGTATGAACATATTATAACCAGTACAGTATTAGATGCAATATAATATGCATAAGATATAGTAGTTGAATATATATTGAATATACATTATAAGCAAAGCCATCCACATGAAAGCAATTCTAATGACCTTTCAGCTTTAATAGCAAAGAAGTTCCTTTAGATGGAAGAAATTTTAGCTATAAACTTGAAAAGTTTACACCTTGTTGGAAAGTTATCTGACATGTCCTGATATTTCACCAACATTGATCTGCTTAATTAATTTGATATACTGATTGGATGTCTATTCCAAAAATAACGACATGTATGTGTATATAAACGTTCCTTGTAAAATGGTAATGTTCTTCTAGATGATTTTGTGCTAAAGTATTAGAACTTGCAAATAATTCAATTTTTTAAATATTAGCAACTGAGAATATATATATATATATATATATAAAATGTATAAATGATCATTTCACAGTAATCCTTTTTAATGGGGGAATTTATGGCAGTATCAAGTGAGTTCTCAAACAACTCCTATTGTACTAGATTACAGATTTGATATGAGAGGCACATAATTCATACACACAAAGAGAGAAGGATGCTGGTATTTAGTCAGATCACAAACCATGAAATTAAGTGAAATTTTCTTTCAAAATTGTATCTGGTTTTAAGTAAATCTCTAAATATTTTAATAAAATGGTTTCCTGACAGTTTTAAGTAAAATGTACAATACAGGTAATATAAGTAGGTATCTTCAGCTCTCTTATAGTCCCATTTATCACAACTACACCCCTAGCCAAAAAATCACTAATAGCCTTACATATAACTTCTACATTTTCCTGCTTTGGTGGCTTCCTTTCACATTTCTTCTATCCCTTTTATCATTCCTATTTCTTGGCATATAGTCAAAGGGGCTGAATGATTTTTTGATAATGATTTTATAATAGAAATGCATCCTTCTGAAATTGGGCATTTTCTTCTCTACCTCTCTCTGTATCTTTATGTCTCTCTGTCTCTCTAGTAATATGACTTTTTGGCTAAATTTGGCTTGTCTGTCTCCATTGAGAAGACTGATATATAACATTTAGTGCTAACTGATCATGTGAGGTTGTTATTTTTCACTTTTTCCATGAAAAAGAAAAGAATCAATGCTATTTAATAAATCACATTTTAAATTAGAATGCATATAAAATAATATATGTAATTTCAGCAGGTTTAATAATTCCTTGAATCATTCATGAAGGACTGAGACTCACATGACAAATCTGTTTTTAGGTTAACTAAAATATTTCACACGAGAAAAATCTGTATTTAAGTTTCCATTTTCTTTGTGTATTATATTGTGGACCTCTAAAACTGCAAATTTTAGTTTTCTGCCTGATTAAAGCAATCTTTTGGTCTCTGTTTCTTCTGTACAGAATACAGTTCCCATGAAGACTCTGGTAGATCTTACTGTTTGCTACATGCTAATACTAGAGAGTTTACTGCCTAAAGTTCCCCCACTTAGGCAAGTTACTTAATCTTACCAAGATTCAGTTTACTTTTCTAAGTTCCTATACTTTTGGTCATTAAGGGGATCACAAAAGTAATGCAAACTGTTTTGCAAGGTACCGATATACTTCAATGCTTGATGTTATGTTAGATATTGTTATTATTATAACTAACATTTAGAAACAACTCTGTAGATAAAGTTCCTAAATAATATGATTAATGTTGCCCATTTGTGGTTGGCACTAATATACTTAACTTTTCAGCTAAAATGTTCAAATCATAATACCTTGACAAAAGCTTATTAAGCTTATTATGCCATATATATACCATGGGCCACACAGATGATTAAAAAGAATCTAAATTAACAATATGACTATAAATTAAAGGATACTAAAGTGAAGCCTATGGTTCATATTAACAGTAGCTAAGTATGAGCTTTACATTTTGAGGGGTTATAAAGAAAAAAACATTTATGCATTTCACATACATGATAGAGACTATATGCTAGCCACAATAACTAGAACATTTATTATCTAGTCCATTAAGAAAACATTTTCTGAACTTTGCTATAAGTATATATAGGATATAAATAGCCAAGACTTCAATTAAAGTGTAGAAAAATAAAGGTAAATTTATATTTTGGTAAAACAAAACAGGAATCTTTCTTCCTGAATTTCTCATATGAATTAGTTCTTTGCTAAAAATTATGAAGTTCAATTAACCAACTATGTAGTTTTAATAAACTTCTATTTTTTCCTGTAGTTTCTGACTGTTTAAAAACATCTTTCATATCACAGTCACACTTATCATTTTACAGCATCATTTTTGTCATATCACTTCTTTTTTATAAAGAAGCATATAAATATCTACATATGTAATTAAAATAAATAATCAAGTTTAAATTCTTGTTCCAGATATTCAAGGTTAAACTATTTTTAATTTCTGAAATTTACCTTGATATATATATATTTATATACACATATACACACAAACATATATACATATATGTGGGTTTTATACATATCATGCATGACATTTATATGCTATATTTCACATGTATGTTAGGTTGCATTTATTTTTTATAAGTATGGCACATATATATGTTATAGAATATAGAATTATGTTCTCTCTCTCTCTATATAGCATAATTCTCCTCCATGAAGGCCAAGTTTATAGACTTGCTTCTAATGAATAAGATGATAGAATTAATATAATGCTGCTTCTAAGTTATAGTCAAGAAAATTATAACTTTTTCCTGGCTCTCTTTGCTACTAAACATTTCACTCTCAATATATCTTACTTTCAGAGGACTATTTAGAAAGAATCTAAGACTTTCCACACAGTCATTACCATCAGGGCAGTCATGTATTTAAGTCATTCTGAGGGAAGTTTTCCTGACTCTATTCACGACATCAAACAATTACAAACTCAGGAATATTTTTTACAACCTATGAGAAATCTGGAGCCCAATTACCTACTTAGATAGCTTAAAATTTCCTGCTTCATAGAAACTGCCAAGCTTAAAGTATTTGTTACTAGCAGTGAACATGAAATTTTATGTCGAGGACTAGCAAAGAACCTGGTATAAGATAGATCAAGAATTATTGCCTGTTTCTGTTCTCATGCCATTATAATATTATTAAAATACTTAAAAGAAATGTTCAAGATAAACAATATTAAGATAGAGAATTTGAAAGGAGTATGGAAGAATGTTAAAGAAATATGTAGAGATAGAGAATGCAAGTAATCACTTTTACTAGAAAAAGAATTTAAAGCAAATGTCTTATTATGGAAACCAAAGAAATGAGGCTAAGGTAAGATAAATTCAAGAAAGAATAATAAAAGATATCCAAGATGAAAGGAAGAAATAAAAAATATCACTATTTACAGATGTCATGACATTATATATAGGATAACAATCATTATATCAAAAAAATCATTAGAGCAAATTCAATAAACAAAATCCATTCCACTACTATACAGTAATAATGAACTATCAGAATGACAAATTAAGGGGAAATATCATTTATAACTTCATCAAAAGAATAAAATATGTAGGAATAAATTTGACCAAGGAGGTGAAAGACGTTAGTAATAATAAACACAAATATAGAAAGATATTACATTCTTAAAGAGTGAAACGATCAATGCTATTAAAATGCCCATACTATTCTAAATATTCCATGGGTTCAATGCAATCCCTATCAAAATTCCAGTGGCATTTTCTATAGAAACCCAACAATTTGCATGAATGGCAATTGTGTGGCCCATAGTATATATATATGGCATAATAAGCTTAATAAGCTTTTGTCAAGTTATTATGATTTGAACATTTTAGCTGAAAAGTTAAGTATATTAGTGTCAACCACAAATGGGCAACATTTATGTAATTTATAACAACTATATAACAAAAAAGATTAAGAAAGAATGGATTTATATTTTGAAATATTTGGTACTGTTATTTGCTAATATAACAAAAGAGACTCAAATTAAAACTGGAGAACAATAATGTCAAGGAAGATATTTTCCCCTGAGAATATATGGGGATCACAGGAACCTAAGAGAAGCAGTTAGAAGTATAGTCAGCATGAATTGAATCCCAATTAGAGTCTTCACTTTTGAATATTCAAATCTACTATTAGTTTGACAGCAGCACTTCACTTTTAACATAGCTTCAGGACTTCATTAAGTGACTCTAGATATTTTTCCCAAGTTTTAAAACATTTACACTGTGAATATATCATTTTACTTATTTATGGAGCTAAAGAGATTAGTTAATGACATCTCCTAAAGCAGAGAAGAGAGAGAAGTGGGAAAGAAAGCATGAAAGACAAATGACTAGGTATGCAGAATGTTGTCTATTAAAACTACAAGCCAAGATGAAATATATGGTGCTTGCTTTTGTTTTAAAAGGCAGTGGAAATGAAGAAAGCATAATAATGGTGTAATTATAAATCTTTGAAGTTCCTCAGTGTCTAAAAGCATTAAATCTATTAATGCAGTAAGACTCATATCTAGCTCAAGACAAATACATTAGCGTTAAATGTTTCACAATGGTATAATTACAAAAATATATCCATAAAGGAAGAATGCACTCTTTGTCCTTGGTTAAATTTTTGTGTCCTTTTACCCCTAGTTCATTAAATGGAAAATACCATTCAGTTGGAGCTCCCCCCATAATCCCTTACACATACATTTACACACACACACACACACACACACACACACACCACACCACACCACACCTTTTCTCCAAATTTTTCATCACCAGGCAGCAGATATTAAGTATTTGTCACTAGCTGGGCACAGTGGCATGCACCTCTAATCCCAGCTAATTGGGAGGCTGAGACTATGAATCACTTGAGTCCATGAGTTCAGGACTACCCTGGGCAAAACAGCAAGACCTAGTCTCAAAATTAAATAAATTTATATATATATATATATATATATATATATATATATATATATATATATTTGTCACTGAGGTTTTTTTTTTTTAATTATAGTATATTCCCTTCCACTCCAACCTTAGAATGTTGATTCCCATAACCACAGGAGATTGTTTTGCTTCTTCTATGTTGGAGGATCATGGGTGCTTTGGTCAGGGATATGGTATGGTAACATACATAGCCCTAAACTGACATGATCATACATATCTAAATCATAGGCAATATGCTAAACCAATGCCACTGCAATAACAAATGAATATGTAAAATATAAAATCTATCACTGATATAAAAAGATTGGGTTAGATGTATAAAAAGAAGGAACTTGTTTGCAATGGTGCATTGTAATTGAACAACAGTGTTATGTGGTAGGACATCAGTTTAATTTTAAGTTCTCTTGGAGGTGATTTCTTATTTCACTTTTATCTCACCATACTGACAAGGAATTATAGCTGAAGACTAGATCCCTTCTGGAATACAGTCCTCCCTCTCTTGCTTCTTCTTAGCCTGTTTTCCTCTGTACTTTATACTAGAAATATTTATACGAGGGCAGTGATGATGAATCTATGTGTCAACTTGACTTGGCAACAGGGTTTCTAAATATTTGGTTTAAAAATCATTAAAATATGTTTGTTGGTTTGTTTCTAGATAAGATCAACATGAGATGTTAGACTTAATAAAGCAGACTGTCCTCCTCACACCAGGCAGGCATCACTGAGATCATTGTACCTTAAATAGAGCAAAAAGGAAGCAAGAGAGAACCATTCTTTCCATCTTCAAACTGGGACAAGGAATATCTGCCTTTAGACTCAGACTAAAACCAGACTACCAGATCTCCTGGGTTTCAAATTAGCTGACTACAGACCTGGAGTTTCTCACTCTTTATAATCTGGTAAAATCTTGTAAACTCAATCTTTAGAGTAAGTTTCTATTTTTCTATCTCTTTACATGCACACTCACACACATACATACATACAAACATACATGCATATATATATGTATTCATGCAATGTCTATCATCTATGTATCATCTATCAATCTCTCTCTCTCTCTCTCTCTATATATATATATATATATATATATATATATATATATATATAAAATCTATCATCTAATCTCTTCACTCACCGATCTCCTAATATTAGTACTTTCCTGGGGGAACTCAAACAAATCAAAATCTCAAAGTAAGTTGTCAAATACATCACTGAACCTAAATGTAGCTGATGATTTCTTTTCTTAGTGCTGTCTATACAAATAATGGTTTTTAGTTGGTTTTGGGATAAAACTTCAGAGCAATAAAGAAACTACTTGTATAAAAATCACCAACAAGTTCCATATTGCAAAATTCAGCACATAATTTTCAGGGCTTCAAGTGATGTGACAGTCCATCAGTACTAAATCAAGATGATCTTTCCTTTTAAAGCCTTTGCTTTTTCTTTTCTTTTTTTTTTTTTTTTTTGTACTTCTATGGCAACAATGCTCTCCTGCTCTTTTTCTATACCCTAGTCTTTCCTTTCTGGCCTTTACTAAATGTTTATTACTCTACCAGGATTATAAATCAGGACTATAAAACACATTGTTCAAAAAACTTGGAGTCGTATCCATTTAAAAATATTTGAACATAAATCCACCAGAGTGATTTTATAATAATTTATGAGGAATAAAAATATTATACAAAGATAATATTTGAAAGTTTGAGGTAAAGATAAAAGGACTATTTTTAAATGTTGCCTAATTTTTGTGGTGTTATATGAATTATAATCAAGTCAAGAAGGATGGAGCAGACATTTTTGAAAGATATTTTTATGATAATAAACATAACACTGTAATCCACATTCTTCTTTATTTTGTTTTTAATATTAAGAAAACATTGGCTTGCAATAATGCATATGATATAAAACTTCAACCATTGTAGAGACATGTTATCACACAATATCCACCATTAAAATATCCATAATCCTCTGCCATCTTCCATTGATTGGCCTCCCAACTTTTCTCCTTATAACCCATCTTCCCTTCTGGTGTCCTCAGAATTCTATAGGCAGAAATCTATGGTTTGCTTTTGTTTATCTTTCATATTTCTTTGATTTGTTTCTCTATAATCTACATGCTTAGATTCACATAAGTAAAATCATCTGTTCTTTGTCTTTCTCCATACTTGTTGAATAAAAAAAAAAAAATCTTTACACTGATGTTATTTTCATCCCATGAAGAAATCAAGTAGGATTAAAATAAGATTCCATGTTACTGTCTCTTTATTTGGTGTGCTGGCACTAATGCTATATAAAATACTAATAATTTGTATTATGTAAAACTTGATTTCTTTGCATTTTTAACAATTATTTTCTTCAGATAACACTGGTTCACAATACTGTATATTATATAATTCAGAAATGCAGGATCTCAACTCTTTAAAGGCATGCTTTTATGTTAAAGATGTCAATTTATTGAGGATTATTTAACTTAGAATTAGGTATATCAATATTTAAACTAAACTGCAATAGTCATCTTAATTCATGGTTGAGGTTTGCTCCCACCTACCTTCACTCCAAATTAAAATGATCAGCAATTGTTTTATTCAGCCCCATCATAGGGAATCTGATTTTGTACTGCAGTGCATAGAAGGTCATCTTTTGTGAACAAAACATAGGAGTACCACTCTCAACACCTAGGGAAAACACTCCATGACTTAAGTTTCACCAAGATCTTTGAGGACTCATTACCAAAAGCAAGGAAAATAAAAGAGAATGAAAACATCAAACTAAAAAGTTTCTATACAGCATGAGACAGTAAACAAAATGAAGAGATACCCATTGAATGGGAGAAAGTATGTGTACTCCAACATATGATGAGGGAATGATAATGAAAATATACAAAGTATTCACACAACTCAACAAAACAAACACAATAACCAAATCAAAAAATTGGCATGAGGAACTAAAGAGACACTTCTCCAAAGAAGAAAATCAAATGGCCAAGAGGCACATGAAAAAAAAAATCACCACTTAAAGCAAATTAAACCAAAATGAGGTACTACCTTATACACATGAGACTGACCTATATTATAAAAAGCAAAAGGAAGTGCTGAAGAGGATATGGAGGAAAGGGAACATTTTTTAAATGATAGCGGGAGAATGTAAACCAGTTCAGTCACCATGGGAAGTGATGTGGTGGTTACTAAAAACACTGAAAACAGAATTGTCATATGACCCATCTATTCCAGTCCTAGGAATCTATCTAGTAAACACATATTCAAAAGGGAACTTATACTCCTATGTTATCATAGCATTACTTACAATGGCCAGAAAGGAAACTATGGCCCCAAAGAAAACAATGGATCAAGAATACGTGGCATATGTACACAATGGAATACTGATATGTCATCAAAAGTAAATAAAGTAATCTTATTTGTGGAAATATGGATAAAGTTTAAAGGGATTATTATGAGCAAAATAAGTAAGAATGAAAAAAAAAGTGTCAATGGCATCAGTTACCCATAGAATATAAGAAACTAAGCAAAGGGTTCAGACAAAGTCAAACCTTGAAAGTTGAGGGCAATAAGAGGGAACCTTGAAATATGAGGGAGAAGAGAAGGGAATGCTGTGAAAGTTTAAAACAGATGTGGAAGGAAGAGCACAAGGGACTAGGATGATGAACTAGAGTGATTTTGTTGTGAGAAAACTACAATGACCATCCTGAGGGGAGAATCATACACTGTCCAGAAATTAGTGATAATGTAAGAAAAGTGCACTTCAAAATAAATTTTTTAAAAGGGGGAACGGTATCAAAATGATCAGAAGCTACTAAGTTTTAGAAGAGTTTACCATACCTCAGGAACTGTCTTAAACATTTTAGTTAATGACCCGTTTAGTTAACAATGATCTCATGGGATGGGTGATACTATTTGATTGAAGATAAGAAAAATATATGAGGCAAACTTTTCTGAAAGAACTTTTCCATTATTGTCAGTTGAACCTGATTCCAGAGCCTGCATCTGTAACAAGTGTTCTTCAGATTTCCATTGTGCTTCAGCTTGCATATAAGGTGGGAATTTTTAACTGCTAGAGAGGGAGCTAGTGGTACTCTATGCAACAATGATTTTCTATGTATTTCCTTATTTGTTAATGTATAAACAAATGCAAACATGAGTTATTATATCATCTTCTTCTTGAACCCCAAAAGAATGCATTGCATTCTTCAGTTATTTTCTCCTAAATTTAGAGATAATTTTTCTAATCAAAAATTTCTTAAAATTAGTTCATTGATCTCCTTCCAAATTAGGCTACATTGAGCATCAGAATGCTGTTCAGGGGCATGTGTATCCTAGTAACCTGAATTGTTTGGAATCAATAAAGACCCCTTCATCATATCCACAGCTGTACTAAATTGAAATTTCTAGGGGAGGAAATGGGAATTCACAGCTTAGACCGAAATCTAGTGCTCTTCTTAGGTACTGAAATTGAAAATCCTTGTTGTAAGGATATTTTCAATTCCAAAGGTTCAACAAAAATGATTCCTCAACATCAAAATTGTGTAATTCAACATAATGAGAATCAACAATTTATAGCAACATTATAATTTAAGAACAATTAAGCTTGTCATTAGATGATATGTATACCCTGAACTTAATTATAAAATGTACTTCTGAATAATGGAGATAATGATATTAATAATTTGCATGACATTTTTAATCAACATATATTAGCTTGTACAGATCATCAATAAATATTCTAATTTTCATAACTCAGTTCATAATTGACTCTACATGTTTTCCAGGAATCAACTATAAGTTTATTCTTAGAAATAATTTATGTTTTCATAGTATTCAAATGAGAAATTGGTCATCTCTGAAAATCTTCAAGATTTCTCAGGGAATATCAATAATGCCTCATGAATTCTGAATAGTCTTTTGTTATCACGGAATACACTTTATCTAAATTTAGAGACTAGAACTAAAATAGGAAACAGAGGTTTTTGGCAAAGAATGAGAGTGATGGTGATTCAGAAACAAGTCCTTGCTGAACTGTTAACACTCCATTTTGCTTTACTTCTTGTTTGTCTTTATTGGTCATTGGATGTATGAATAATGCGTAGATTGATCCAGTTCCAACTGCTAGAAGAAAACCATTATATTTTTCTTAAAGCAGTTTGTATATTTTCTAGTTATGTGCCTATTTCAATAATAATAGTAATAATAATAATAATAATAATAATAATGGGACTAATAGTCCTTAGCCCCAATGGATTCAATGCCTTCACTTATTAGCTACTTAAACTTTATCAAATAGCACTTTTAGGTTTGAGTTACAGTTTTTTAATTCATACTACATTATGTGCTACCTATCATTTCAATATGCTTTTAAAAGTTCTCATTGTGCTTTCTGTACTGGCAGAGTTAAGTGCCTCTCCCATTTCATTTTTTATCAGTGATGAGAATGAATAAAAATTATTTAGTTCTAATTTCTAAGATTCCCACACTTTCTTTTTAGTGTTAAAAACAATCGATTCATCACCTCTTCATCTGTGAGGTCAACTTGCATCTACCAATTACAACAAAGTGTATTACTTCATGAAATAAGTAAGTTTTGCAACACCATTAAGTGGAGGAGTTTCTTAGCTCCTATCCAGGCCATTGAGACATCTGAATGTAATGGTCCTTCGCTTTTCTTACTTCATCCTTATGTTTACCCTTGCTTCTATTCGAATATTAACATACAATGAAGGCAAGGTTAGACTATAAAGAATACATTTTGTTGGGGTGGGAGCCACATCCCAGAAGAATAATTACAAACTATATATCTTGGTAAACATGTTAGCCATTTCATTGACTGCAATAACTAACAAAAATAAGAGGATGCTAGTTTCATTTTTTACTGAGCTATTTTAAGGAGATAATAGCAAGCTGTAATGACAGAGAGCTTCCTTTCAGATTGGATGCAGACTATCCATTTTAATTCCTACAATAGCATTACAAGGCATCTGATTACAATCATAACAACTATAGCAATCTATGTTGCCAATAGTTATAAGCATTAGCAATCACTTTTATGAAGTCTTACTATTTTCTTAATTTGTTTTTCTGTTTTTAAGTTATATCATCTTTATTAATGTAATACTGGCTTACAACAATATATATATGTGATTCACAGGTATAAATTCACACCTGTTCAGATGTATATTACCATACCACAACCACCACCAAAGCACAAAATCCACCATCACAATCCAATGGGTCCACGACCTTTCACTTTCCATATTACCCCACTGCTTCTGGTAGTCTCTGAATCTACAGTCAGATTTCTAGAATGTGTTTTGATTTAGTTTTGTCGGTTGCTTTCTTTTTATTTCTCTATAGTCCACATCTAAGTGAGATCATCAGTAGTGTTCTTCTTTTGACTTATTTCACTTACCTAACTCCCCTACAATTCCATCCAATTATCACAAATAGAAAGATTCCAACCTCTTTTTTATATAAGTTGTAACCCATGGTGTATATGAAAAATCTCCCTTCCTCTCCCCCTCACATGTTAATGCACTCATTTGTCAATGGGTCTTAGGTTGTTTCTATTCCTTGATATTTTAAATCATACTGCCATGAAAATAAATTTGAATATATCCTTTTGAATTAGTGTTTTTGCATTATTTGGAGTGCAGTCTCAAACTGGATGTTCTCCTGATATCCTCCCAGTCACCTTTCTTACAAAAGACAATTGGGACTCATGTCTACATAGCATAAAAATATGCAGGGGAGGGGGTTGAATGAACAGAATCACTGAGTTTTTAAAGTTCATAAGTAGTAAATGACCATTGTTTGAAGGATTTACATGCTAAAGATTGGCATTTACATCTTCTAGTTCTCTTTAAAACAAGAAAACAAGCACCCTGTTGTAAATAAATAATAGCATAAGATAATAATTACCACCTTTGCTGTTACTACTGAGTAACATGCTGGTTGTGGTTTCCAAATAATTACTTTTTAAAACAATGTGAATGATTAAATAAACAATATGTTCTTTGTACATTGTACTTTCACCTTGCATTTTAAGTTAAAACACAAAGGCAAATGAATTTTGTTATTCCAAAGTTTAATAAAGATGAAAATATACCAATTACATGAGGATATATTTTCACCTGAAGTCCATGTCACTTAAAATCATTTAAAACTAAACATTTAATACAAGTCTTAGGAATCAGTTATAAATAAAACTAGCAACAGAGTCTAATGATTATTTCCTGCTAAATATAAAATGGCTGATGATCTCATTGGCAGTTTACAATCAGCTAATTAGATTTATTCAAACATATGCTATATAAAAGAATTATTTAAATATTAAAGTGTTAAAAAAGGAAAATAAAGCCTCTTTTTATCTCCAGCCTGATAAATACTTCATAACACATTAATGAATATTTTCTTCTTATATCAAAGTTACAAGAGCAATCTTTGTTCACTTTTACAATGTCATTTGCTAAAACATATGCACACAGAATCTTATCAATAGTGTCATACTTTGCTCTCCAAACATTGAGATATGTGTCTATGGAGTTCTAATCCTTTTTTAAGAGATTTTCACCCATTTAATGGCCAATTACATCTAACTTGTTTTAGACAAATTGTTAATCATCTCTGGATTCTGTTGTGTTTTTTCTTCACAAGTGAAAACTCAACTTTTTAAAATTCTGTGCAGATATTCATCAGATTTACATTTCCCTTCTCATTACAGAACTTTAAAATGAGCCACACTTCACAGCTCAAAGTGTGGAAGATGTCATTAAACTGGCTGTCTAATCAAGAAGGTGTAAAAAATTTAATTAAACTAATAGCAGGCTGACTCAATTATTCTAAAATATATTAAAACACATGCTATACATGTGATTATAATCATAATTCATATACACTTTTATTTACTTTTTTGCTCATCTTAAGTTGTGATATTTTTGTATGTAATTTGGACATACACATTCAACTTCATATAGCATATATATATTCACATAGTCACACAATTAAAAATACCAAAGATGCAAAATATAAACATCCTGTATATGAACCATTCCACTGTTTGCCTGCCTTTCCTTGTCACTCTTTATCAAAATTGATAAAATATATCTTCATCAAGGGGTATTAAATAAAACTACACATTTAAGATAATCAAGTCTTACTTTTTTAGTAAACCCACTGCTCTATTTTTTTCTTATTTTATGAGTCTTCATTCTTGCCTTTTCTCAATCATTTTACTTGAGTTTCTCTTTCTTTAAAAACCTGGAAGTATTCAATGCAAATGTATATACTATTATGTGTAATTTTATTAAGAAAAATCTGTGATTTTCACCAAAAGTACCATCCATCCATGTGTCTTACACAGGTGCACCTTAGTTAAGGTAGAGGCTTGATGAGAGAGCAGTGCAGTGCAGTTTGACAATGCCAAAGGACAATACATGTATATCAGAGTGTCATCTTTTAATATGTTCACAACACTATTGAAGGAGGAAGTTAGAAAATGAATATAGAGAGTTAGTTAGCAACCCGGTGCCCCAAACCCCCAAACCTCCAAGTCCATATATCAACTTGATTTAGAAATAGTCACTTGGAAACCAAGATGGTACCCTCTACCACTAAAGAGTAAAGAGCAGTATATCCAAAACAGCAATACAATAACACAGTGCTTAAGCAACTGACTAAATGCTAGTTTCAGAAAGTTAGTCCATGTAACATGGGTAAACTCACTGAGTCTCTATAGACTAGGAGATCCCTACAAATTCAGTATACCTCAGTTCTCTTGGAGATTCCATGGACCCAGTCAATCAGAAAATGACACAAAGGGAAGGCACCCAATAACCAAATCCCTACTTGTTGACAACTTTACCCATATAAGCACATGCTTCAAACACCCTGGTTGGCTAGCTATCTTTTCAGGACAGAGTCCATGCAGATTGCTTCTCTATCTCCCTTCCTACTTATCAATAAAGCTCTAACTTTTGTGTAATTTCAGTCTTGTTTTTGAATTCTTTCCCCAGCAAAAACAAGAATCTTGAAAAAGCTTGCTTGCTTAGGGTTCTTAGTCTCTTTACCTACTCCTAAAACCAAGAATCATTATATTTGTAGTCACCCAAGAATATTTTAATTAACTCAGAAGAAAATTTAAAATTAATCTAGTTTTCAGAGTATCAGCTTGAACAATGATTATAAGTATCACTCATTTATTATCCTGCTTACATGTTGGTTGGACATACATTGGCAATAATATACTATTAGTGTCACAACAATTCTGAGACCAAATATGAGAATTAAGATTACTTTTCAAACATTTTTTTAGATTGCAATGATGTCTGACACAATCCCATGTATTAATGATAAGAATATTAAATACTTTTATAAGAAAGTCTATGTAAAGACAGTATCATTGCTGAAAAGATGCACTGGGGTTTTTCATTTCCTTTTGATTTACTAATTACATTGCTAATTATCACTTGTTTGTGAAACTTTCAAACAAAAGAATCAGAATGTAAATCTATTCCGAAAAACAACTATTCTTTAAACAGTGCTGCTGGCATATAAAAATTAATAGATATGCTTTTTGCTAGTATTCACAAAATGATTTTAGATACGAACATGTTCCCAAAAAAGTGACTATATTGTTTCAAAAGAAACAATATATTCTACTCAAAACCAATGTCTTGACAGTTGTAACATTATAACATTTATATTCCAGAAAAAAAATAACCTTTTATTATATCTTTAAGATACTTAATTGTTAAGTTCACAAGGTTTTGGTGTGATCAAGAACTAGTTCAGTGGCTGCTGGCTCCTGCTAGTACCTCTGAGCATTCTTCAGACCACTTAGTAAGCATTATCCAGATGGCCAATTGGCAGCTGACAACAACTCTACCCATAATAGCATATGGTCCATGGATGGTTGACAACTGTCATTCGGGCAAAACTCACTTGAGTTACATGCCAATCATATAATACTCACTAAAAAAAAAAAAAAAAAAAAGATACAAGCCTGAGCTGACATGTTCTGCCTGTTCTGATTAGACACTAAGTAATTAGTCACTTTCACTGGATTTTTCTTGGATATAATAAGACAAAATCAATGGGATGTAAATATCTACTAAAATATTGTTGTAGGCACTGACCTCTGAAAACACTAGCAATAAATTTATTCCATGCTCTTCAAATTATTTTTCTTATGATTGAACTGGCATGATTTTTATGTAAAAATGGAATATAAGCACACTTTTCAACTTAGGCATATCCTTTTAATACTCAAACATCAGTTTTCCACAATTACATGCATAATTAGAAAAGTGCTTAAAATATTTAAATTAAATAATAAGTTTAAATAATTGCAAATTTACACTTCATTGAAGATTTTATAGTGACAGATTTCCTTTTTATGCCTTAGGAACATTCTAGTTCATAGCTGATAAACGTTTAAATGCCAATTTGTTTTAAATTAGTAAGTTCCACTACACTGTAAAATATTTTTCTGAAAGGGCCACATATTACTAGCATTATTGTTTTGTTTTTGAAATTCCAATGTTATGTGAAATTTTTTAACGTTTTGGATGGTAAGAAAAATCTGGAAGAATTTTTGAAGATTTGACACTATTAAGGTACTAATATTTTCAAGCCACATATAGGAATAGCAAGGACTTTGTTAATAGCTAGCATTAAAAGTCATTCTGTGAAGAAATAGAGACAATATTAATGGTATTTGTATGAAAACACAAAAGATATCTAGTAGGCAAAGCACTTCTGACAAAAAATAATAACAAATATATTACATTCCTAGACTTCAATTTACACTATAAAGTAGTATTTGTCTACCAATGATGCTGGCCTAGGAAAGTCTTTGGGACCTGTATTTCAATTGTCAAAGAAAACAAAAGCAAAATAGACAAATGGAAAACACCCCATTTAAAAATGTACACACAATGAAACGAGCTATCACTAAAATAAAAACACACTTTATAGAATATTTGCACATCATATATCTGACAAGGAACTGACATCCAAGATCTACAAAGAACTCACCTTAACTCAAAAGCAGGAAAAAATAAGACTAAACAAAATATAGGCAGAAACACTAAATAGACATTTCTTCAAAGACAATATAATCATGGCCAGAGGTACACAGAAAAAAAAAAAAAAAAGACTTTAGCAACTATTATCAGGCAAATGAAAATCAAAACTACATTGTCCAAAGCAAGTGTTGGTAAAGATGTGGAAATAAATAATCTTGGAACATTGTTGGTGGGAATGTAAATTGGTACAGACACAGTGGAAAATAGTATGGAGGTTTTTTGAAGTGTTAAAAATGAACCTATCAGTTAACTCACAATTCTACTCCTACGTACCTCCTTGAAAAATGCAAAAAAATGTTTAATAATGATGGATTAACTCTTAATTTCACTGAAGAACTATTTAAAATAGCCAAGGAATATAAATAACTTAAGCTCAATGAAGTAGTAGATCTTAAAATGTGACTTAAGATTATACACACATACACACAGATGCATAAACCCACAATGGAAAACTACTCATATGTATAAAAAAAAAAAAAAAAAAGCATATCTTTCCATTCATGACAACAGGAGTGAAACAACAGGGAAGTGATTAAAAAGTAAAAAAACAGGAGAGAGAGAAAAAAAAAAAACATACTGATATCCTCATTCAAATGTAGAATATAAAGAAATGAAGCAGGGAAATAGGCAGAATGAAACCAAAATAGACTCTTGAAATCTCATCTTACAAAAGCATCCCTACTAGAGGAGGAGGGTGTAGGGTGAAAGGCAAAAGGGAAGGGGGGGGGGCAATGGACTTTGGTGAATGGTTATCTGTGCTTCAGCTGTGGGCATGGTGTGATGCACATCTGAAGCTGTGTGAAATAATACATATGAAACATAGACATTGTTGTGCAATAATGTTAGCTCAGTAAAAATAACTTAATTTAATTATAATATCAAATGGCCAATATGCAGAATAAATTAGGAAGTGCAATCTGCTTGACCAAACATTTTTTATTAAATTCTATGGAATAGCTAACTTAGGCCAATGGTATATCACACAGTTTTGGCAGACTGGAGAATGAACATTAGACTTTGATAGGGAAAAATATTATAAATACTTTGATTGTTTTGATAATTTTACTTATCTTGATACGAGGAAGCAGACTCATACATATGTAAAATTACGTTATAAAGTTAGATACAGCTAACCTAGTCATGTGCTACACTGTTAGGAGTCGTGTGTGGAATGAAGAAGAAACTGAGACAAAAGAGATTTATAGTGATCTGTGAGGTTAGCCCACAGAATGGGGATCCTGGAAAGTACGTCCAGGTCCAACTTTAATGAAGTTGTGATGCCCCTTATATACCTCAGCAAGGAAATGTTACAATGATGTAATGAGGACATAGTAAAGTGTATGAGACATGCAACAGGCAGGATGTGGAATGCATGATAACAGTAGACTTTACCTGTGGGGAAACAGTCATTATTAATAGGGCATATGTCTTTTGGGACATTCCAAAGAGGTTAGGAAACTGTGTTACAGAAGAGAGACATGCTGTTGCCCACACTCCAGTGTGCCAGAGGGGGCTAGAGAAATAGGATGTGTTCCTCTTATCTGAAGCTCCATCTCTCTACCTGCCTCCACGTCATTATATAAGGATAAACATATGTGTATCCTTAAATAATTTCCCCAAACTTCCTATGTCATGGAAGTACATTACAAAATAAGAATGGTAATAGTGCCCACCTCACAAAATTGAATAAGACAATGTCTGTGGTCTAAGGGGTCTTTAAAAGTACTGGGTTTCACCATCACCTTACTTACATTGATCATCTAGCTAATCTAAATTTAAATATTTTCTGGAAATAGGCCTACTATTATTTAATATTAAGCAAATTGTATGAATAAAATAATGCCCAATGATTATAATCTATAAAATTAAAAAAATATATTATTTTGTGCTTAAAACTACAGAAAGTAAGTAGGGTATTGTTCTTCTTTTCCCAATGAGGAATTCAAACACAGAATGCTGAAAGATTTTTGCAAAAAAAGAAGTATTTTATTGTCAAGTCAGTTAACATTAAATTGATTCATTTCCTTTTTCTACTCCTCTCACCAATAATTTAGTGTCATCAATAATTATCAAATTGGTACTCTTCACTGACTTCAATTATATAATTGCTTATGTTCTACTAAGAATTCTGTTATTTAGAAATAACTTAGATCCACTAAATATCTAGCAACTATAACATATCTCTCTCCAATAGAAGTATGCTGAATGAACTATTTTATAATTCAAAACAAGACATTCAAGAAAAAAGCATAATCCCTATAAAATTCTTTAAAGAAAATTTAATATTTCAATATCTTTCACTGTAAATATAGCTGATTTATCACAAAATTATTTTTCACTTTCATTGTGATACAAAAAGTTGAAATCCAGATTAAAATAAATCTAAAAATGGGGTTCTTTTCTTCATTTATAATGAGTGCATATGTAGATATGCCTCTTCTTTATTTGTAAATATATATATATATATGTATATATAAAACATGATGGAATAATGTGAAAGTTGTTCATTACATAAGAAAATTAATGACAAATTTCAACTGAAACATTAACTAAATAAACCTTGAATTCAGAAAACATTTTCACTTTTAAAGAACATGTATATTTAAAATTAAGATATTTAATATAATATTATTTTTATGCCCTATACCTATAAAAATTTCACTAATACAAAAGGATATCTTAAATAATTAGACCATTATAATCATAGTAGTGGTAATAAGTTATTCCTGGTTGATATAAAAATAAACATTTAAAATATATTTA
This sequence comes from Uropsilus gracilis, assembly GCA_004024945.1. NCBI lineage: Eukaryota > Metazoa > Chordata > Mammalia > Eulipotyphla > Talpidae > Uropsilus > Uropsilus gracilis. The sequence goes on along the minus strand of PVHY01009332.1, from coordinate 26,191 downwards.
CCGAATGGTAATATTCATAAATATTAGTAGCAGTGATAGGTGAAAATTGTAACTTCCTTACATAATTTATATTCTAAGTATTTCTTAATTATTAGCTTATGAATGGGGAAATAGAAATGCTTTGAAGATATGGCTAACAACCCTGCTCCCCTTTTGTCCTGATACTAATTTAAATTTGAGTTAAATGAACATTGAATTAAGTGAAAAATGAATGCTGTAAAACTTTTAGTTATGTGGGAATAAGTTAACTTTTCCAAAGCTGAAATAATATTGGCACTAAAAATATCATAAATACCTATCCAGTTAGCGTCTTAATGTTTATAATTATTATAAATATTACATATTATATACATATTTCTATAATGTATAAAAACCTAACCCTTCAATGTCATCTGAGTGCTTACCATAGACTCAATGAACTATAATTACACACAAAACTACTAGTGAAAAATATTTAAAACAGCAGACCATGGAAGAATTTCTCAGCTTCATCAATACAAGCCTCTCAAGAGAGCTCTAAAAGCCTTCTTTGATTCTGTTGCTTCTTTTCATTGACCTCCTAAATTTCATCAATCCACAATTAATGTTTTAAAGGTTTCTTTCCAACATTAGTTTCCCAACTTATTTATTTCAATCTCGTTCCCTTTCCCCCAACAACGATTCTTCAGAAAGTACTGTCACATCTGGTCCCTTCACATCTGGTCCCTTAACATCTTTCATAATCACTTCCTCCTCTCCATTCACACTACTTTTTAAACTTTAATTACCTGACTCTTAAAACTATCACTGACCCCCATCTTTCAGTTTCCAAATCCATTCTCAATATACTCTTCAATGATGCCTTAAAACTTCAATGCTGATAATTTCATCACATAATAAAATGCTGGAGCCCCTTCTTACATGCCTTTATCTAAAGAAGGATGGTAGAATGCTTTCTAAAAGCACATGAGACTCCTCTGATCTTTTTGAGTACTGATATTAAACAAAATAGTAATTAAAACCTAAAATGTCAGGCTGACTTTACACCTCCCTATTTTGGCTCAGTCTTAATGTCCATTGCCCCTCCCAAATTTCACCTGTGAGTGGAGCAGTCTTCCATTAAAAACACTTCATTTGCTTTTCATGACAGAATCAGGTATGACATCACCTGACTATTATTAACTTATGATATTTTTGCTTTATTTTCAGCAATAAAATTCCCTTTTTTCAGGGAAACTGTCACATGCTAAAAAAGAGTCATTATTCAATTCACTCCTTTGAGGGCCAAATAGAAAGAGGATGGTTTATCTTTTCCACTGCTATATTTTTACCTATTTCTGAATATATGTTCACATGCATTGTTTCTTGTACCATTTTCTATGTCCTAATGATATAAAAAATAGTTTTATGTTATGTACTAGTACTATGTGCAAATTTCTAGTCAATCTTGTTACACATTCTCTCTGGTTCTGCTATCAAGGTATGTAAAACACCTATTAACTATTAGTCTACTGACATAACTTATAAGTATCAAATACTATAAAGTCAGCTTTATCCTCATCCTTTGATTATAGGTCAAATTATCTTTGCATTTCAATGATGAATATCACATTTTTATTGTTATTCTAGCCTCTAGGAAGAAATATACTTTCATATCATCTCATGACATCACTGGAATGTTTGTTGGATGCTACCATGTAAAAACATGTTTGTCACCTAATTTGGAGGCTTTATCTACGTGTTGAAAATCATTTGAAACAGAAAATTAATGGTGAGGGGAAGAAATTGGAATGAAAGCAACTAATTATCAAATCCAATTGCCTATGAGGGATTGGTTGCCCCTAAAAGGATGAGACATGCTTTTCTCAATATGCAGAATCCTTGTGAACCTCAGGGTATTTGATACTATTATTTAAAGAATGTAGATTATTCTAAATTAAGAACAATGAAGACTTTAGAGTCTAGCAGAAGCTCTGTCTTTTCCTCATTCACTTGCCTTTTTCCTCATTAAAGAAGCAATCATGTCTCCTTTCTTCATGAACTAGAAGAACATGATGGGGGTTATCATCCAGGGATAGGTGTATCAATGCCCATGTAGTCCTTACCTAGAAACTCATCTTTGTATTCAAAGAATGAGATGAAGTCATACCCTTCTCATCTGTCACATTAAATGCTTGAGATGAAATACCGTCTCTCTCCTTGAGACCCAGGTCCTTAAACACAGTATTATATCCCTGATCTGTTCCATTTTACTTTAGAATTTACAAAAATGGAAATGATTTATACATGTTATTAAAATTGGGCTTTTTCTTCAATTAATCTATGTGAGGTAATTTTATTCCCTTTCAGTTTCAGAAGAACCTACCTGGTGGGGTAGGAGAATTTTCACCAACAATATAACACTGAACTACATAGAAACACATTAAAAAAAAAAAAAGGTGGAAGTGAAAATAATCAGGAAAGGATTTATCAGTTTCTTCTTTTACAAACCTCAAACAGTGCACCTCCAGGATCTATTTTAAGAGCTGATAGTTCATATTAGTAATGGTATTTACATTAAAGAGTTCCTTTAAAATATATGTCAAGAAAAACTATTTATTGAATAAATAATATAATCTATGGATCAATTTAAACTTAAAATCGGCAGAATTCTGTATTTACGTAGCCATCACATATTTATTTGTAGTGCCACTACTGATTCAATAAAATAGCTGAATATGAAAATGTGTTCCTACTTCCAAAGACACCTGTGGTAGTTCAGAAAATTATGAACACAATATGCGACTTCTAATTTCAGAACTACATCTAAAATGTCAAAGTAGAGAAGAGATTTTAAAAACCTTAACTATACCACGTAGTCCACAAAAAAAGTTTGCAATGATGAGCAAGAGCAATTACTTAAATTATTTCAAATTTAATTGACTGTTTCTGTACTTAATTAAATATCTAATATGGGGTTGGGATATAATATTAAAGAAAATTATTCTGAAATGTCATTGAACACATAATTCTTCATATGTTCATAGAGAAATATATACTATCCATTAATAAAAAAGTATCATGTACTCCAAATACTGTGATCCTCTACTATGCTACATAATAAAGATATTTCAGTAAAGATCTCTTAGTATACAATCTTCCGTATATGTAAAATGTGTTTAAATAAACTTCTTAAACACCTATCAATTACTCACATGACGTAGAAATCATCTGCATTATTTCAAGATGTAAATGGACCACCAGTCACTATTTAAAATAGAAAGCAAGATACAGATATAGTAGATGCTACTGACTATAGAAACTCAATACTGCGCTTCCATAATAACTGCCATTAATAGGCAATTGAAGCAATAAATGATGTAAACTAGAAATGAATGATCACAGTTTTTTTTTTTTTAACAATGTTAAGCTTATATTAACTATTTAAAGATTCAAGGACTTAAATGTGTAGAATCTTACTCAAAAAAGATGGTCCCACTTGTTTGAGTATGTTGATTATCATTATCTTGTACTGTAAGTCCTCATTCAGAATAAAAGCTAACATTGAATAATAATAAAATCTAAGGTTAAAATGATAGTTTCAAATAATCTGAAACTGCAAGTAGAAAGCAATTGTTATTTCAAATAGAAAAAAACACTTTCCTCCATTGTTGCTGTTAATGGATTTTTTTTCTTTGCATATAATACATTTTGAAAGAATTTTTATTTGTTGCTTTCTTTTTTCATTTTGCACAACAAGAATTCATTACTTGATGCTGTGGTCTTATTTCCATGTTTGTCAATCTTGTATATTTTACTATATCACAACTCAGTAACCACGGCTTTAGCATTGCACTTCTTTAGTGTGCTTAATATCTGGACCCCCCATCTTTGTATATTTCAGTGACACACACAATGCACAAACCCTGTGTGTCTCAATTTCTGTGATGGAAATGGAATCGTAGTTGGAGCAGGAAAATTCAGAGAAGAAATAAGAAAGCTTGTATTTTTCAGTTTTACAAGGGTTTGGAGAGAGGTTATTTTTAAACAACAATTTTGCTCATTTTTCCTGCACAAGAAGCATTATTGTTTCAAGGACCCAAGGAAGTTATAATGCAATTTGGCATTACTTAAAGCTAAATTTCAAATGTACAATATATGAAATCTGAACAAATGGGTGCTCTTTACCTCAAATGCAGCCAATGCTAATATGACAAATTAACAGAATCCAACAGGAAATCCATATTTTCTATAAACTTCTTTCTAAATTTTTGTAATAAAACATTGTAACAGCACTTTACACCACTCATATTCTATGCTAATTTTCTCAAGATACTTTCATATCATTTGCACAATTGGCTAGCACTTTAAATTTTACATGAAGAAACTGAAGAACACAGATGAGGTGATTATCTCACACTTGGTTTTATTACTAACAATGGTCAGAGATATATTTAAAATCCAAAAATACATTACTGTTCCTAATTTGCTTACTTTGGTATACAAAGAATTATTGTATTAGAGCACTATCATAAATCATTCTTTTAAATTATTCTTATATATTTATACTGGTCATGTGCAATATAGAAACATTTGAAGATATCTAAAGAAATGCTTATAGTAGAGTAGGAAAAATGGATAAACAAATAATATCCAAAGCATAAATATCACAAAGTACCAGCCAAAACCAAATCAATAACTTTTCTACATTTGACAGCAAAACTGAGGTAACCAGAAGGAAGGGAGACAGAGAGGGTGGGGGGGAGAAAAGGGTCCAAGGAGAATGACTTAAGGCACTATTGGTTGTCAAGATATGGCAATACATATCTATAGAGACTTAAAACTCTATTGTTTAAGGTAGATAAAACAATGTAAACTTACTTTACCTTAATAAATATAATTTGGACAAAGATGAATTAAATTCCCTATAATTTTGTACAGTCCCAGTGGAAAAGAGTACAGAGGTGTCTCAAATATTAACATAAATCTCCTATGTGATGGAGGAATCCATGCTTAGATATCTATCCTAAAAATACAAACAAACAAATTTAAAGTGATACACATACCCCTATTCAATGTAGCACTATTTATAATAGCCAGGTTATGGTAGCATCATAACTATCCAAAATCAGATTAATGGATTAAGAAGATACAGTATACACTTACAAAAATACACACACACAATGGACTACAACACCACTATAAAACTTTGGTGATTTACTATGACATGGATGAAAATGGAGGAAATAATACTGAGAAATAAGCCAGAAGGAAAATACCATATGACAGTACCAGATGGTTTTTCTTATACATAGTATATAGAACAACAAAATAAGGAGTCAGATAAAGTCAAACCAAAAATAAAACCTTAAAAATATGACTACAAAACTAAGGCAACCAAAAGGGGGAGGGGTGGGCAAAAGTAATGTTATAGGGACATAAAGACTACGTTGAAGGACTATAGGTGCTTTGTGCTATGGTGGATGTGGTGGTATGATAACATACATATGAAAAGAAGGGATCATATTATTTGAATCATAAGAAATATTGTAAATCAATCTGCAACAACAAAAAAGTAAAACTGTGCATGTATGTGTGCGTGCGTGCGTGCGTGCGTGCGTGTGTGTGTGTGTGTGTAATGCAGAGGGAAAAAAACACTTCTGGACCACCTTTTGACAATGTAAGGTATATAACATCATATGACCGAGACTTGAGAAGTCACTTGGTATCACTGTGACCCTTTGATATCTCTGATAGGAAAAACATGCTGAATAAAGAGCTAATTTAGATCACCTCTGAAGATGACTTATGTGAAAAGAATCAATCTTTTGTTTTTCTTGGAAAGACAATTAATGGTTAATATTCAGAATTAATTCTGTCTTTCACTCTTACAAAGGCAAAACAAAAACAGACAGAAAATTAATTTTTGGTAATAACATTTAAACTTAAAATTTACAGGAAGTAAAAGGGTATTCCACTCCCATTTTTCAATACCAATGCCCTTTCATTCAAAATTCATACCATCTTTGTACCATAATGTATAATTCAGAAATTTATACATACATATATGTGTATATACCTATCTATATATATCTATATATATATATATAATTTTGGAAACAGATTAAATCTGTTACTCAACATATTTTAATCTGTTTATTTCAAGAATTAATCAATTCTTATGATCTCTGCCACTGCTGGAAATAAGTTGATTCCTTAAAAATTATATATATATATATATATATATATATTATTTTCCATGATTTTATTTCTGGAAGTTCATATTTTACTTGGTTAAATCTCTGTCAAAAATATTGATGCAAGTTTTCTGTCCATGAGATTGTCAAACATTCAAGTATAAATGAACAACTACAGCCTAAGGCTCAGTTCAAGAAGGTTTTGAGAATAAAATTTTGAGTATATTGATATACTCCGGGAATTTAACATGTACTAAATGTGGATACAGAATGTCCACTTATATGTACCAAGTTGTCAGTTAAATTCCAATATGAGGTCTGTGCTCAAGTTGGTAGCTATTTTAGAAGAAATTTAACTGCTACTGATGAGTAGATGTTCATGAATCCCTTCCTTAAAATGTGAATTGACCTAATTTTAAAATCTCCTTAATTTCCCTGAAGACTTAGAAATCCAGGATCAAACAAATGCCCCTAAATATTTGCCTTCTTTTAACTCCAGTCAAAAGTTTTAGAATTTTGTGAAAATTGAAGTAAACTTTGAAAACTCATTTCTTTTAGAAGCATTTAAAAAAAATTAAAGTTAGCTTATTGTTTTTCTCCTACAAAATACTTTATTGATTTTTAAAAATATTTTAAAATTTGTTTTACATTTAAATTATATTGTTTCGATTGAGGTAACACTGGTTTGTAACACTGTATATTATTTATGAGTGTAAATCAAATCTCCTCAGAGGTGTGTTACCACACTTTGCCTATCAAAGTACCAAAGAACAGATAATCCTCTACTACATAAAAGTTCATTGTGTCCCTTCCCAACATCTTCCCTACCCTCACCATATCCCTCTGATAGTCAAAAATCTACAGTCATATTTATAAGTTTTAATTTAGTTTAATTCTGTCTGTTATTTATTTCTTTATACTTTACATGATTAAAGACTACATCAAAAAGAATCAAATACCTATAAGTAAATTAAAAAAAGAAAACAAACTACAAGATATAGTTAAAAGAAATAGAAGAACAAAAAATGGAAATTTCCTATACATGTACCAGAAGAATTAATATTATTAAAGTGGTTCTCTAATCAAATTAGTTTATCAAGTCAATGCAAGATCTGTTAGAATTGATGGAATTTTTCAAAGAAATAGAACAAGGATTTTTTTTTTTTTTATTGATTTACTTGGAAGCACAGAGAACCTCAATATGCCAAAGTAATGCTGAGCAAAAATAATGGAGAAAACACATTCCTAGCTTTTGAAATATACTATGAAACTACAGCAATCAAAACAGTATGGCATTGAAATAAAAAATGGACTAACAAATCAACAGAATTCAAGTGGGTCCCCAGAAAAAACTCCACTCTTATAGGGATAGTCAATAACCAAATGATTCAGAAGTATACAAAAGAAAAAGAAAAATCCCCGCAATGAATGCTTTTGGAAAAACTAGAGCACCATATGCAAAGAATGTGGAAAATACAGAACATCATTTCATATCATAAAAATTAATTCAATTTGAATTTAAGACTTGGATACAATGTAAGATTCAAAAAAGTGAAATAAAATTAGTTGAAAGTTTATATTGAAACAAAACTAGAACACATATATTGGTAGCAATTTTATTTACAATTACTATTATTTGCATACTTCAGTAGTTAAATAAATAAATGGTGATAGGGTCACACTTAAAATATTACTTAGCACTAAAATAAATTAACTACCATGCAATGAAGGAACATGGGGGAATTCAAATATATTATTAAGTAAGAGAAATTAATCTAAAAAAAAACCTGCAAACTGTATGAGTCTAACTATAAGATATTCTTGAAAAAAATCAACAAAATTATGTAGACAATGAAAATAATAACAGATTCTACATATTAGAAGGGAGAAATTAGCAAATAGAGCACTAGTATATTTAAGAGAGTGAAATTCTTTACTGTTCTATGATGAAAGATACACACCATTATACATTTATCTAAACTCATAGAATATAAAAATCATGAGAGAAACTTTAGATAACCATAGACTTTGGTGGTAATAATATGCAAGTGTATAGTCATCCATTGTAATCAATAGCTCTGGTGTAAGATGTTGATAATAAAGATTTTTTACAAGTATTATAGCAGAGTGTATGTGAAAAAAATCTTTGTACTTTTCAATTTTAACATGACTCTAAAACTGCTCACAAAAAATTTGTTATTTTAAAAAAGAGGATGAAAATGTCTTTGCTCTGAAAAAGACAAAGCAATGTGAACCAATAAGTCAGTAATGAATCAACTTCAAAATTTTAACATATATTAGGCTGAATAAATATATTCAAAGCATTTCAAATTAATAGCTCTTCTTCCAAATTTCCAGATACTATTTAAGATGTTGCCAATTAAATCTGATCAGCACTAATATAACATTACCAATCTGATTTTCAGATCATGTAGCACAAAATCAGCATGGGACTTCTAATCCAAAATTTATCACAGCAGGATATCAGAAGTCACATCAAGATATTAGATTATGTGTGAATGATGATATTATTCTTCATAATTTGAGATTTTCATCTCAGGCTGAGGGTTACATTACTAAATGTTATAAATATTTGCATAACTATGCTTAAGTTCACTTTATTATTGAGGGCATCTACAAAGCAATATGTTATGATGAACAATGGTTAATATAATTATTATGATTACTATGCTCAAAATATCCACCAATTAATTAGTTTTTAATTTTATTGTTTTGAGTGTACGACACATACACACAACTATACATAGAGAATGAAGATATTATTCTCACTTCATTTATAGCAAACTGAGGTTCAAAAAAGTTAATTTATTCTAAAGAACATATTTGTTATGTGGTAGGGTCAAGATTCAGTAAAGATATTCTATTGCTTAATTCTATTTTTATTATTATCATTTTTTACTTTACTTTTCATTTATTCACTATTGTGGCAAATACCATTCAATGCACTTAGGAAACTAAGAAAAACCAGAAATGCCACTCAATCTCAAGGATTATATGGACAATTGCAGTATAAATTAACATCTTTTCCAGATTTTCTGCAACTGGTTGATTTCATATTCCACAAAGCAACAGTATTTATGTTGCTTACAGCTATAATTTTAATGTCTTTACTAACTCCAATTTCAGTCATTTATATGGATCATTTTGAAGAATCACAGTCAGAGTTTAACTGAGGAGCTAGCACATTATAGGAGAAAAAAAGGTTTTTAATCTTTTCACTATAAAGATCTTATAACAGGCAACATATATTGTTATGTGTGGGAAGGTTTTGTTTACACTCTTCGTTTTGGACTGGTAGCTATAAACTAATTCATAGCCATCATCCATCTTACTGAACACGAAGTGATGGTATGAAAGGCCATAGAAAAACTTGAGAATAATATCCCATGAATAACATCCTTTTCTACAATCATGATTTTGGCATTCCCTTTCCCACAGACTCTCGGTTGGCTTACCTAGACCATGTGACTTGGTTGCCAAAAGGATATTAACAAATAGGACATAGCACAGTTGCTGCTAGGAACTCTCTCCAGCGCCCAATGCAAATTATCAACCCACAAACATGTTCTAAGCTATTTACTATGTTTTACAGCAATAGACAAGTGATACAGAGGTGTTGGTCTAGGTTCCAGCATGTTTTGTAGCAGCAATATGCTTAATGTTTCTTCATCTGGGAAGATTTTTCATAACTTAGCTATTGAAAAACAACATACCACTTGTATCATCTGCTCTAAATCTAGAACAACTGGTGTTTTTGTAGGCTTTGGACAAATAAACAACAAACAGAACACCCTGCATCTGGATTACTTTTCTTAATTACATTTCATATGACAAAGAAGTTGAATAAAAGGCCTACCATTAACTAGAAGGGAACATATAGTTGATGAAATTTAGGCCACACTCAAACATTTCTTTACAACACAGTGGAATTGGACTCAGATTTAAGGGTAGAAAATAGAATAAGAACCTTCTGGAACTAAATGCATCCACTGTCTAGCTCAGTATACTCTATGATCAGAAGTAAAACCAAAGTTGGAATATTATTGCAAATATTATTATTCAAACTTGGAAAAAAAACAGGAATGAAATACAAACAAAACAAACTAAAAGGGAAATAAAGTGATTCTTAGAAAACATTTACCACAATTATCTCCTCTCCTCTCTACCCCTCCCCCTTTTGATTTCTCTGTGATAATATGGGCAAGACAGAGCATGGATGGGCTATGGACATTTCAACTTTTTTCTAACACATAATGTTTCTTGCTTGATAAATTTACTTGCATGGTATTGTTCATTTTTAACCAATCAATATATAGTTTTCATTCAAAATTTACTGTGTGTCTACTTTAAGGCCTTCAGAACAAGTATAGAATGATAATACAATAATCAAATAAAATGTTCTAATATAAGCTTTGAATCCATTTAGCTTAATACACTAGTCAAGCTTTAACATAATTGGTAGAAAATCAATCAGTATAACCATTAATAATAACTATATCTACATTTTGGTAATGGACAATATTTTCACTAAAATACATAATCTTGAGTTTATTTAAAAAAACTATAACACATGGATATTTTTGTTATTTGGTGTTTGTCACATCAGGTGTTCCTTAAATACTCAGAAAGTTAAGTGACATTTCACAAGACTGTGCAAACATTTTTGTCACTGAAGCTTAAAATTACCACCATGAAATTTAAAAAAAATATATATATATATACTCAAAATATACTCTGTTCAAAATATATAATACTAATATATACATCATGGCAGTTTATATATGATGGCCCCAGAGAAAGAGTTACAGCAGTAGTTGGAAACTGGTGGTAATTCATGTATATATGGAGATATTGGTCTAGAAAAATGAATGGCTAAAAACAGATAAGAAAAAAATAGAAATAAACTGGAAAGGAGATAGACATATAAAACTTAACAGAAGCGATAGTAAGAAGTGGCTAAAATTAGGATATATTGCAAAAGTAAGTTCATTAATACACTTTGACATTGTGGTGACACCAAATTCTAGCACTCTAGGCAACAAGAAACCAATACTGGGAAGTCTAGCTCACCTCAAAGGCCAAATATATGAAAAATAATCCATTTGCAATAGATTACCTTCCTGGAAAGGGGAAGAAAACATATTAAGTTTTCAGAAGAAGAACATTTATCTGGATGCAGTTGCCTTAACGCTAATCCCAGTGCTTTGACTTGCTTCATATGTGCTACTTTAAAACTGGGAAGATTCTGCAAGATGGAATATAGTTGCATAGACATGAAGTCGCCAACTCCCAAATTGCTAAGTTCACCCATTTAATATCTCCAATTTTGTATATTAAAAAAGTTAGACTTGGCCGGGCACGGTGGCTCGTGCTTGTAAGCTTCAGCCTATGAAGCGGCCGGGGCTAGGGATCGCGGTTCGAGTCCCGCCTGGGGCTGTAGCGAGACCTAGTTCCAAAAAAATAGCTGGGCGTGGTGGCGCGCGCCTGTCATCCCAGCTACCTGGGAAGCTGAGGCTGGGGATTGCTTGAGTCTGTGGTACCTTGGGCAA
>PVHY01009332.1:0-14366 GCA_004024945.1 Uropsilus gracilis | reverse complement strand
TTCAAAACATTTGAAAGAATGAAAAATTGCATGTGTCCTTATCAGTTAGCTTACAATCATAAGAATAAGGACTGAGCCTTTTCATCAGGCTAGTCATTTAGTATTAATCATCTATGAATTAACATGTTCACTTAGCCTACAAGTCAGTGAATGGCAATGGTAACATCCTAGATATCTTTGCAATATCAATTCATAATTACTTTATAAAATATCTAGTGAATAAATCAAAATCAATAAATACATGAGTGATTTTAATCAGGCAAAGTATTAGTAATAAAGAATTTATTATACAAAGAACATTCTTTGTTTCTTCGTAATGCATTTTATCTATTATCCAATGTTATCGCTATCAGTTGGCAAGGTTAAATTCATCTGGCGAAACAAGAAAAATTGTGTGTGGTAAAAAGCATATACATATACCTTATATTTAAGTATGCATTTAAATGTGCAAATAAATGTATAATATACATAAATATGCATTATGCATTCTTATTACTTTTATATATTACAAATTTTAGTATAGGTTAATAAAAAATCAGCTATAACTCTTTCTCTAATAAAGTCATAAAATATCCAGTTATAAAGTTTAGTCAAGTCTAGTTGATTTGCATTAGTAACCTCATAAAAATTATTTTGAATGCACTTATTATTACATAAAGGCTACCAAAAATGTTTCTTCAATCTCCTTTACTATGAAGATGCAATTATTCTTTGGCAAAGTCATTAGTATTTTGATCAGTATTAAGAGGCCAAATCTAAGACTAAAGAGAATGTTGATCTGCACTTGCTGATTTAATTTGATTAGTTCCAAGGATACAATTAGATAAATCTAAAGGGTAAGGTGAAAAACTGCTATTATTAGCAGTTTCACTTATAAGGTAAAATTTAGTTTTATTTTCACTTTCAAGGTGACATAAGGAATAGGGTATCCAGAAGAATCTGAACAATGACTGTGAGGACACAGAAAGGTTAGAGATTTCAGATATGCTACTGTTTCCTCCGAAAATATCATAATGAGGATTAATGAATAAGGTGTGTTTCTAGAAAATAATCAGGGAACTAGGATTACAGATATTGCTGAATTCTTTTAGAAAGCATTGATTCACCTTCATACATAAAATTAGAGGGGGAAATAATGTTGAGGTAAATAAGTCTTTAAATCTGCTTATAAAACAATTGTTAAAAATTGTTCACAATTTTTGTTTAAACTGATATCAGTCATCACAGTATTAATTTTGTCCTTTACAAATGAGATACTTCTGAGATTACTGTACATAGAATGATACCCATTCTACAATATTTCTTGTTCAGCTCATAAATTAGCTATCTTGGTAAGCATTATATTATCTCTGGATGTTCTAAAAATGCTTGATGCTCTTTATAGAAGATGTATGAGATAATAACTAGAAGAAAAGTATGTGAGGTAATGAATATGTCTTTTTGTTTAAAGAATGAGGATAATAATGATACTTTTACTGTAGGTTTATTGTGAGAATTGAATGATTTAATATATGTATGCACTTAAAACACTTTAACATCAGCCTGTCTAGCATATATTGACTTCTTAGTGTCAAAATGTAGTGTCCCACCTGGAAGCAGGGGACTGGAACTTATGATTTTGGATATTCATTTACTCTGAAATTTTCTGACATTAATTTCACTAAATGGATGTTCTTAGGTTTACTGAAGAGTAAAATCAAAGTAATATTCCATCTTTATGCAGAGAAAGTGTAGCTTTAATTAAATTCATCAGCAAACAAATTGCAAAAATAAATAAAAGATTAGGTAACATTTTTTTCTATGACACAGAATTCTACATCATAAGAAAACTAGGAACATGAACAAAGGAATGCAAGCTTTCAATCGAATGCAAGCAATCTAAAAAGTGGAAATACATTTTTGGATGATGTTTGTGTTTTTCTGTTTGTTTGTTTGTTTGTTTTTAGCAATATAGTTCTCTGTCCATGTGAACTGAAAGAAATAAAGTCAGTCCAAAATAACACTTTTTGTTGAGATTATATATTCTTAAAATCTAGTCACATATGCCAAAAAATTCATGAAACCTATGACATATTTTTCTACCTTATGCAACTATCTGATAAAGTATTATCTGATGAGAGACTGGGTTTATCTTGAGATGCTAGATTCAATCATAGTGTTAAATCTCCTAAATTAGTCTCTCAAAGCTACAAACAAACTCAACAAAACACTCAACTGTCCCTTGAATGAAACACAATTTAACAGTAAAAATATCTCCCTATAAAACTGTCTTTAGAAGAGGTCACAGAGAGTTCATAATAACAGTGAGAAAAGACATTCTGAGTGAGGTAATTGATATTCCCTTTCAAACACATTCCCTAGCTTTATTATGTATCATTTATAACTTAAGATAAATTACTTGATGTTTCATTTTTTTTTCCTTTGCTTGGAAAGCAAGCAGGTATTTCAAGTCAAATAAAATTTATTATTAAGTAGCTTTTCAGTGAGGTGTACTTGCCTTTTCCCTTAGGATTTCTTCTCAATATCAGTGCCCATTAATTGTTAAATTCAGTTCTGTTTTATAAGAACCTGACTTCAGAATATGAAAAAAAAAAAAAGTCTGGAAATTAGAAATTAGGACTATGTGTACTTCTTCATCGTAAGTCCACATGATAATATTTCCATAACCTCTTATAGGACATCCTAGAGTTTCTAACTCACTTTCTGGTATTTCATATAGATCCCTTTATTCTGATAGGGTATTTCCTGGAAGGCGGGAAATTAGGGTATATAAAGGGTGTGAAAACAAAGAGAAGGATTCGATTTGATTGGATTCAGGTTGGAGATTCAAATATGGAGACTGGATAGAGAGAGGTTCAGTGGAGGAGAGATGGGAATCGGCCATCTTGTAAAGATGTGAGCCATGTGAGCTTGGCCATGTGGCCACTGAGGGCCTGCAACCCTTGGCTGGCCCAGGCTGGCAGCATGTGTGCTGAGTGCAGTTAAGGAGTTTGCAGATTTGAACTCCATGTTGGAGTTTGTTTTGTTGAGTTTGACTTGTGTCTGAAAGAGGTCGTGCAAAAGTTAGGCCTGAAAAGAAAGTGAACTTTGCTAGTTCGGCACCATGGAGTTCCTGCTACCTGAAGGTGACAAGGAGAAGACAAGCGTGGAAGACAAGGAGGAACAAGTCAAGGGAGCAGCCAAAGGAACATGTCTTCAAGCATCTGGAGATGGACTCTGACTGGACTTTGGTGAGACGATTAGGACTGAGAGACTGAGGATATTTGGGGCAATCTGGGAAAGGACTTTGGGCAATACTGAGAAAGGTTTTGGACAATGTTAAAGTATTCTGAGTCTTACATGTTTCTTTTGTAGTTATTAGAATAACTAGAAATCACTTTGTTAGAAATAAATTAGTCTGCACTGATAGTCTTGCATTGGTTTGGTATTTTGGTTGAGAAGGCTGGGGACGGTGGCAAGAACCCACGAGTGGAAAGTTTAAACTGTGTTTTAAAGTTTTTCTTTTCTGCAGTTTTTGGAGCTGAAAGCAGAGAGCAGCTTGCTGATGTTTGCATATCAATAGTAGACAGGTACAGTGTAAATGCTAAGCAACAATTTGTAGCCTGCTTCCTAGGGAGAGAAGCAGGTATAGTTGTGGCTACTTCAAGGTAAAGGCTGGGGATGCAAAGGAACTGCTTGTAGCCTGCTTTGGAGACAGAAGCAGGTCTGTTTGTGTTAAAGTGAAGGTAAAAAGCCCTTCGTGGTCACCCTGTTTCAATTCCATCTCTACTAATAAGCATTATTAGAATCTAATGTGTATTTTCTTTAAAATAGTAGCTTGAAATATATATTCCTGCCAAACTATAAATCGAAGTCGTGTCAGTAATTATTTACTGACAATTTAACACAACATGCTTACATTTCTGTCTTAGATGTCAATGTGAAAACGAACAACCAGTGAAAACTTTAAATTCACGAAGGTAGGTACTCATTTTTTGAATTTGAATTTCATTTCATTCTGAAATTTATTTTTGTGATATTAATTATATGTGATTTAGATGTTTATAAAATAGACAAGATAGATTTTAAGTGATAAATGCATCTAATAATTCCAAATGGAAACATAACCTTTGTGAATAATACAGAGTTCATAATAAGTAGATATATTTACATATATAAATATTAAAATAGTTATAGCTATTCAACATTTCTAAGTTATTTTAATAGATCATTAATATTTTTATGAATGCATTTTAAACTGGAATCTTAGGACATGATATTGTTTTATCCCAGCAATCAAGGAAATATGGTAGAAGCTATAGGAAGATTATTTCATGAAAGAAGATGGGTGCCAATATTGGTAACTTTATAGAAAATAAATATTAATATTAAAGTTTGTTTTAGAAGGTAATGAAATGCTGCATTTCTACAAAAATTAGAAACAAAGGCAAACTAAAAGAAAGACCTAAACAGTGTTTCTAGTTCCAAAGAGTGAAGTGAAATAAATTTGTGCCATCATATTGTCATATTGGCAACACTACTCTCAAACAATCTTTCTTAGTAGAATGCTTTGTTTCAAATCAACCATTTATTCCTTAATGTTTTCTCTGTAGTAAAATCAACTATAGGAATTATGAACTTCTTAAATAGGAATTATAATTCAGTAGGAGAGTGGTTCATATATACACAAATGAAACAAAGAAAATATTAATTTTCTGAGTAAAAGTACAAACCAGTTGTTAGTGATTTGAAAGAGTGAAAAGCAGAATTCAATTGAGAAGATCCATGTTGGATAACGGCATTTGGAATTGAGAAGGTATTTCTTGTGAAGGGAAGAAACAAAAGGGAGAGAAAGAAAAAAATTTTTTATGGTTGGAGCAGAGTTAATTACAATCCACACACACACACACACACACACACACACACACGTCTTGCTGATTATAAATGGGTTACAACATCTATAACTTGCAACTACTAATTTTGCAGAACTTGAGCAGAAACAGCTACCTTACCGGAATTTCCTTTTTAGGCAGGTGCAGTGAAATGATGGAAATGAGGAAACTAGTAAGGGGATGTCTGCAGTGAAATAAATGAAGACCAAAACCACTGCAGTGCAGCAAAAAATGTCAATATATTTGAAGAACATATAAAAATCTACCCAAACTGGATTTAGTAACACATTGGAAACTGAAGACCAACTCTGGAGTGTCCTTACAATTAGTTTTGCTTGAGCAGAGAAACAATTGTATACATTAAGATAGAGACATTGAGTGAAGGAAGGGGACTTGTCTTAGGCTTAGAAGAGATGAAACAAAACTAAACCGGGTGTGGTGGTGGCTCGTGCCTGTAAGCTTCAGCCTATGAAGTGGCTGGGGCTAGGGATCGCGGTTCAAGGCCTGCTTGGGGCAACACAGCAAGACCTAGTTCCAAAAAATAGCTGGGCATGGTGGTGCACACCTGTCATCCCAGCTACCTGGGAAGCTGAGGCTGGTACCCCGGGCAACATGAACCTGCGGTTCCATGGGCAAAAACAGCGATACCTAGTCTCAAAAATAAACAAACAAACAAAAAACCCAAAACTTGGGCAGTACTAAAGAACAGACAAAATTGTCATGAAATTGGGTCATAAAGCGGGGTGGGAGGGGACAAAAGCCCTTTACTTATAAACCCCAGGTCTGTATCACGTACACATAGCAGTTATCACACAAAATGCAGTTTAACAACAGGTTTATTAACAAGGGAGTTCAAGCCAACAACCAAATTGAAGCACACGGCTTGGGGGGGGTGGTGGGGGCAGCAGGGTGAGAATGGTCAGGGAGGTGGGGGTGAATCACAGAGATGTGAAATTTATTTATTTTTTTTTTTTTTGAGACTAGATCTCGTTGTTTTTGCCGGTGGAACTGCGGGCTCTCGTTGCTCGGGGTACCACAGACTCAAGCAATCCCCAGCCTCAGCTTCCCAAGTAGCTGGGATTACAGGTGCGCACCACCACGCCCTAGGTCTCACAAAGAGCCCCAGGCGTGACTCGAACTGCTATCCCTAGCCCAGGCTGCTTCATAGGCCTAAGCTTACAAGCACGAGCCACCGTGCCCGGCCTTGAGATGTGAAATTTATATATAAATAAATTATTAAAAAATATTGTGATATCTTAAAAAAAAAGAACAAAAACCAAGGGAGTTCAACAGGGAAAATGAAAAGTCCTTAAAGCCACAAGTGACAGTTTATCTGACCCCAGTCACCATTCTCAGTTCCAAAGGTTCCAAAGACACAGTCCAAGATGGTGCCCCTCCAAACCTCAGAGGTAGGCACTTTTGCAAAGTCCAGTCCTTCCTCCAGCATCTCTTTTTCTCTTTTTTCTCAAGTGTTATATGCTGCTCTACTTCTCCGAGGCTCTTTCAAATTCTTTTACAATTGCTGATGCACAAATCAGCTTTCCAAATTTCTGGGCACAGTCAGGTACCAGCTTTCCATATTACCTTGCAATGCCATACTCTCCACACCAGTCACTCTTCTGGACACCATGGCTCCTGTCACCTCCAGCTAACTCTTCCGGGGGGAAGGGGGGGTTTGCCCAGCCTGGTCACTTGAGCTACTCTTTACCTGCCTGCCATTCTCCTCTCTCCTTTCCCCAGAAGTTTCCTCTCTCTCCTCTCCCCAAAAGTCTGTTCCTTGCCATTTTATTCACCCTGTTCTGGTCCCATTCCGGTTCCATCTGCTACTTCTGGCAGTTTAACTGCCACATCCAAGGGGTGAAGGGCAGCCACCACCCAGTGGGGGAGAGGCACCTTGTTAACTGCCACAACTGGGGTGGGGAGGGGTACCCAGTTTCATTTGCACAGGCATGAAGACAGCACACAGGCATAAAGACTACATAAAATGAGGAGTATGGGGATGTGCAAACAAGTGTAGTCTACCCTTCAGAATTTTACAGGTAAAGAAAATAATATAACAAATACACTTTGATTAGATGATAGATTTTAATTTGTTTGTTTCTTTTTTTTAATACAGACAGAAGGTAAACCAAAGAGTGTTTAAGCCAAAGTGAAAAGAATCAAGTAGAGAGTGCATCATCAAGTATTCCATAAAGATTACTAACAATGCAGTCTAGAAGGTGAGGTATCTAAATTTAAGTCAACAAAATAAAGCTTTAGAAAACGAAATTTCCTTCTCCTGAATTGAAATGGAAAGAACATACAAAGACACAATGAAGTCTGGGGTATAAATGGAGGAAGTTCAGAGTCACATTAGACAACCTTGACCTAATAATGTGGTAGATTGTGTCATCTATTAAATACATATTGAGGGGAAAGAGAGGTAAAATAAGATGCTTTGAATAAATTAGAGACTGTAACTGCAGCACTGCACAACTTTCATTGGATTCAGAGCTGAATGTAAGGACTATTTGGCAGTAGGGCTAGGTTGGCAGTAGTGCTAGGTTGACTGAACTTTTTATTAAAACAATTCATTTGCTGTGACAACCATGGCAGCATAAGAGATAAAGTATTTAAAAAATTTCAGCCTTTTATGGGACTCAATATACTTCCTATATACTTCGGAAAACTCAGATGGTGTATTAACCTTATTATTATCTATATTAAAAAACAAGAAAAACATGATAGTATAACTGTTCCTTAAAAAGGGCCAAGGCATTAAATAAAATAACCTATGAGTTATGAAACTAAGTGAAGTTGTGAGATATTTTGTGTACATGCAGGAAGTCAATTCACTTGATGTTTAATTTAAATGCAAAAAAAATCCTGCTGCCCTAATCACCTTTAAACCTCAGGAGATGTTTGCATATCAAAGAGACAAATTGTTTCAATATCATGTGTGTTAAACACTATGAATCTAATGAAGAGGGTGATTCCTTTGAACAGAAGCAGACAGATTTTTTAAAAATCATAGTGTTTATTTTTTATGTGATAACGTATAGAACTACAGTACACACAGTTAGAAGTAATATGGATGAAGAGCTGTATAAGTATGAGATGCATTTATAGAGTGCTTTATAAAACTTCAAATTATGTTAAGACTGTTCTCTTGTAAAGCTAAACTACTCTCTTGTAAATCTAAACACTTGAAATTAATATAAGAATAATCTGTAAACATGCACTAGGAATTAGCAGTTTACAGAAAGGTTTTACCAAGTTCTATTCCATGTTATCCTGGCAGGATAATTTCTGTACGGAAGCAGCCTTTATAAAGAATATTCACTCCAGATTTCCTCATGTCTAAGAAGATATTTGATCTTCATTGGCAGAGGAAAAGTTCATCTTATGTGGCAGCATTAACTCAACGCTCTGATGGTGTAGGCAGAGAAATAATTCTCACAGAAATTAATGTGAAGATTCTGAATTATGTCAACCACACTTTCTGTTTCTTCCAGTCCTCTCTTGAATCCTGGTTAAAGGTTACTTCAAGTACTTTTACCTTACAATAGCTCTTCCACTTACCAATATTCTTCTACAGACTTGGAAGAACATACCAATATTCTTCTACAGACTTGGAAGAAAAATGATTTCTGCTCTCAGATAGTTTTGACAGTATTTTCTGAAATCTAATTTCTCATACCACATTATTACCCTTTACTTCTATCCTCAGTGCCCAGGCATCCACATTTCTGGTTTGGGGTCACTGAGAAGAAATAACGAAACTAATCACATTACATGTAAAGAACTACATGTTTTTGTCTCTTAAGGACATAGATGAACACAGAATAGTATAGGCAGGGTTGTAGAACTGGAACCAAGAGAGTTCTGTATCAGTAAGGTGTTTACCGAGGTCCTGAGCAACCTTTAAGTGTTTGCTTCCTCACACTTTAAATTAGAATTCAAAGTCCTTAATTTATCTTTCACTGCTCTATTATTTTATGTACCACATCATAAATGATAAGCTGAGTTATATAAGACAGGGGAAGAAGCTAGTTGGGTTGTTCAGATTTCACATTAGCAAGAAAATTTAAAATTAGGCATATATTGTAATAAGAACGGCAACATATTTATACTGCATCATGATTTCAGCGACTGGCACACAGTGTCCATATAACTTACAAGGGAATCACAATGTACATTCATTGTGCGTGTATATATACATATTTATGCATGTATTTATAAAGCACATAAGGAATATATGTATATATAGTGTACATACTAAAATTTTTATATATTTAAACATTTGTACACATAAATGTTTTTATGTCCTATATATTTTACCATAGATGAGAAATGGAGTTCCAAATATTTTAACTCAATTGGGGATCATACATACTATGAGAGCTGTAGATGAAAATTAAGCTTTCAAAGTCATGGGCCATTAATTCCACTCCATTGCTCTACTTGAAAAAGAATGGGGACACACTGGCCTAAAATCCCAAGTTCTAAAAAATACTGGACTTTGCATAACAAATAATTTATAGAGAGTTTGGCACATCCGAAATCTTGGTACATTGGCCAAACAGAGGACAAGACAGAGGCCTGTCCCTGTATCTATAGAGAGGTGCCGTTCCATTTTTTCTCTACAGCACGAGAAATAACCAGGGGTGCATAAGAGTTCTATGGAATCCAGCCCTGTCGCATTCTCTCGTGAGATTAAATCAGGTGAAATTAAGCATACTATTTGGTAAATGGTAGTTTATTTGAAACAGAGGAGAAAAATGATAGGTAGTAAGGTGGGAAGTTTTAATGGACACCTCAAATATGCCTTACATAATGATGCAAAGTTTAGACCTATTGTTTGATTTACTCTTCACATCTGCCTACTAAAATGAGAATTACTTTTATTTCTACTTCACATGTGAGAATATAAAAGTTAATAAAGTTTAATTAACTCAGTCAAGGTGCCAGTCTAATAGCTGTCAGAGCAGGGAATACATCTGCCCCTTTCCCAATCTGACAATCTGTTCAAAGCATCAAATAATACCCAAGGGCATCTGCCATGCCTAGGAGAGCTCATTCTTTTTTAAGAAAACAGAGAGAGGAATCTCTTACTGCATTATTACCTCCTGCTAATCTTTCACATTTTTCTATATGTAGAATCTTTGCTAAATGTTTCATTAACTTAGTAATCATTTTACTTAATGGATGTACTATTCACTCATATCTTATTAAATTAAAAAGAAAAACAACATGATTTAAAAAATGCCTCAAGTAGACATTACATGATAAAGTATATGTTCAACCTCCTTATCTAATTGTCATCGTAACTTTCTGTTGGGAACTGTGAGCAATTTGTATTCTTGAAGCCATACTATTTGTCAATAATTCAGAGAGATTTTAAAATTGTGCACCACAATTATTTATTGCTCGATTCAAAGCTCTTCAGAATTTATAGTCCCTAAACTGTAGTGTTTATTTTATGAATCCTTAAATATGCAAAAATTAAGAGCAGAGTCCCATTCCAGTTCAAATTAAGCTATAGCCCTTGGAAAGAATTCTATTAGTAAAGTTTGATCATATATTTTGCTGTCATGTTGCTTGGCTAAAAGTACTTTCCTCAGTCCATGTACTGACCATTATTTAAAACTATTCTATTGACATCCGTTGGTATGAAATTCTTGATACAGAGCATTTTTTGTCTTCAATAAATGTTTTACTATTTACCATTTCACTGTTAAATCTCAATTGTTAGTTGTTATTTTTACACCATAACTATATATAATACAATTCTTTGATAAGAAAATAATTGTTATTTATTTAGGCTCCCAAATTTTGAATTGCTCTAGACACGTTAAATGTACAAAAATATATGAGACTCTGAAAGTCAAAATCTTTAGTGCAACTCAATCACAATAGTTTTGACATCATTTAAAAAGTCAGGGTTCTCTTATTATTAATCCATCAAATTTAAGAAGTTTTACAAGTATTTAGCATACTTATTTTGTTATTTGTAATTAATTTGATTCAGTATCACTTTAAAACACCTCAAGCTACAAACTAACTCTTAAATATAAACACATTAATTTAACAAGTGTCAATTCAAGAGGTCTGTTATGAGTCAAAAAAAAGAAAAACAAAAAAATAGTAGCAAAAAACCTAAAACACTTCAGGTATTTTAAGCCCAAGAAGATATATTATTGCACTACTTTACTTCTTCTACTTGCTTACTTTTCAGTTCACTAGAGAATTAGTTTATGAAATGCCTGTGGCTTATGATTGATACATGTCATCATTCAATCCCATAACCTCTATGGCTTTTTCTTTTTAGTAAGAAATGGAGTTTATAATCTCAGGTAAGAGATTTAATCAGATCTCCTGGTTTCAGATTTGTCTCTTTACTTCTCATTTTCCTGGTCTTAAACATGTCTTCCTTACATTATATTATCTATAAATTGGTGGGTTAAATAGTATCTACTTCATACGCTATTTAAAAGTTTAAATAAATATGCCATATCCAGACCCTAATTATAGCACAAACTAGTTGTTATAGGAATTTTCTTATTGTTATATGAAAGTCTGCAAAAGGTTTCTACTAATATGAATTTCAAATGATTTGTGTTCCTCAAGTAGAAAATAGACCCACTTATTATTTATTATTAGAAATACTTCTTTTTTTAGTCCCTATTTCAAGATTTAGCATTGTCTTTCTAGAATGCAACTGAATGGAAACTATAATTTTATCTGAATAAAATCAGCAAAATTGAACTTGACAGTACTTGTGAATTAAGTACTACAAGAATTTAACATTACAAGTGGAAGGTATTACTCCACAGTTGCTGCTTAGTTATCTATTTTGTGGGAACAAAGAGAAACAAAAATAAAAGCATACTCAAGAGTAAAAAAGGGTCCTTCCTCTAAACTTCGGAATTGAAAAACTCTAATATCTTATTCTATGCCCTTTCCACTTCACAATTTCTGTTATATCAATGAGGTTACTATAGGTAAGTACTAGCTCAAGAGCGCTTTCAACATCTTTTGAAGATCCCTTATTAACACAGTATCATATTCACAGTGGAGAAGACACATTAAAAAACTTTGTAGTTCACAGAGCATATAGATTTATATGTGATTTTTTTCATTAATCAACAACTACACATTTGCAAGGGCCAATCTTTATATCTTATTATCTTTGAGTATATTTCTGAATCTCTTTCTGCTTGAAGTTTTTATGTGCTTGAATTAGATATGAATCATTGCCTACCACAAAAATTACTGTATTAGTTTTAGCTTTTGCTTACAGAAACATGTTACAACCAAGAGATATTTAGACACTAAATGATCATGACAGTTTATAAGTTTAGTAAAAAGGTTTTGTGCAATGACTACACTTAAAAGCAGGAAGAGTCAATGTCCCCAGAGAAGAGAGAGGAAGTGTTTTCAATGATATAAGAAAGTTTCTCAGATAGGATTTTTCCACAGTGGGGGAGGTATAACAACTCAAAAAGAAAAAAATGAGCTAAAGTAGATTTTTAAGAGTTCAATTAACTATCGAAAAAAATCATTAGTGAAATTCAAAAGACACTTGTAGCAACTGTGGAAACATACACATTGAAAAGAAAGGAGGAGTGGGTAGAAAAGAAATAAAACAACTATACCCTAATTGAGGGGAATTCCTCTGACAATTTGTCCTCCTTACTATTTCCAAATCTTCAACTCCTTACTATTTCCAAATCTTCAACTCCACCTCCTCACTGGTTGTAAATATGTCTCCTAATTCAACTTGTATCCATTAGAGTAGATTGATTCATATATACATGGAAATATTTTCTAGAATTCCAAATCAAAGTGATGAAGGAATGTCAGTGAAATTATGTACTGTTATTCAATTAATTCCACAAAGTGTGTATATATATATATATATATATATTTTTTTTTTTTTAAAGATTTGCCCATAAAATACTATTCATCACCAACAGATAATGTCTTCAGAATCCTGAATTTTCACTCTTGACATTTTTGGCCTTTCTGTTCTGTTTTAAAGATGGGTTATATAAAAAAAACAATAAACAACATTGAACTCCTTTACCAACTCTAAAAAATACATATATTCTGAAAACAAACATGATGCAGGATCTTACCAACTGGTTTTGTACTAGAAGAAACCACTTGTCCTTTTGATTTTTTTTTTTTAATGAAGAATTAGCAAAAATATCTACCAAACAAAAAGAAAGTCATTTTTCTAATTCAATTACCTGGGTTTCCATTTTATCTTACCAGCAATTTAATTCAAAAAGGTCACATATACTCTTTTTGTCTGAATACCTGCCAAATGTTTACAATATCTGGTATAATTGTCCTCCCCCCCCCCCCCAACACACTCATTTTCTTAAGTT
Organism: Uropsilus gracilis; assembly: GCA_004024945.1. Lineage (NCBI taxonomy): Eukaryota > Metazoa > Chordata > Mammalia > Eulipotyphla > Talpidae > Uropsilus > Uropsilus gracilis. The sequence continues at coordinate 1,120 of PVHY01009332.1, read as the reverse complement.
ACAGCTCTGAAGAAAAACATATACTTTCCAGTTTGGTCATGAAAACTTACATTCTACAAGCTCCATAGGTCATAGAAGCTCCTCTGAACATGTTTATTCCTATCTAAATTTGATTATTTATCCTTTATCATCACCAAAAATAGATATATCAAGACAAACTGTTCTCAGTACCCATTTTCACCATCTTTATTTTTAGTACTTACTGTACAAGTTCCTACTATGCTGGAAGAAAAAAGGCATAGATGGCAACCTTTTTTAAATTTTCATTTCAAATGCACTCCATGTTTCCATCTTCTCTCTTATGGTTCCTGTCTTAGAATATTTGTTTATTTCTTCTTTGTCTTTCATTTCTAGCTACATTCAGGAATTCTAGAATCCTTTTGATTCTTTTTGTATTTACTTGTCCCCTTGTATACAAAGCATACACAGTTTTTTTTTATTCTAAATATCTTTATATAGATCTAATTTTATGCTCAAGTCCTCTACCAAATAATTATATATATGTAAGTGTGTGTGTGTGTATATATATATATATGTATACAATAGGAATTAAACAAAATAAAACTCATAATGAGGTAAGAAATAAAATGTTTATAAAAATTCAGAAATAATTTTAAAGTTGGTTTCCAGAGAGGTGAATAAAGTGTATCTGAGCTTTTAATAAAAAAGATCATATTTTAAAATCTCTTACCCCTTCCCATTATCTGAGTAAACTTTTAACTTTGTCATCAGTTTTCTGTTTCACTGAAAGAAAAATTCACTTAAAACAAACTAACCCTCTTAATACAAATTCAAGATTTATGCTTTCTGTTTCTCTTGGATATACTATATCATTCTTACTCATCCTTTGTTAAAAAAATCTCTCTACTTTGGATATACAGTAACTCCATGTCCTTCTATGTCTCTTCACTTTTGTCATTTTACCACTCACATTAGGTGTTTTTCATTTGACTTTTAAACTCTTTCCATTTCTAAGTTCATTTATTATCTTCACTGTCCTTACCTTGGAAATATCATGCATCCAACTCACAACTTATACAGAAACATCATCACTTCTTTAAATTCATACTTGAATAAGCAGGTCTTTTTTGGGCATTTTTGCACTTTTTTTTTTTTTTTT
>PVHY01009331.1:0-57016 GCA_004024945.1 Uropsilus gracilis | reverse complement strand
CAAACAGAATACAGAAGAGTCAAGGGTGACTAGGTTTAATATAATTTGATTTCTGTGACACATTTGGCTTATAAAATGTTGACCCATTATTTGTGTAGCTAAATATATTATATACAAATATAAAAATATAAAATATAAGTGTATTTTGAAAGAAAGATGTCTAATTCAAATATTGGTGCGTTGGAGTGACCTAGTCACCGCTAGTGCATATTTCATTTACAGACCATGTACACCACTTTCACTAAATTTGATTATTTACACAAAACTCTATAAAGTGTGATTGCAAAGAATACAAAATTTTTAAATTAACATTGTACTATAAAGCTGTCATATTCTCTTTCTAGATTATTAGTTTATAAGGTTAAATCCGACTGACAACTTGATGTCATGCAAAGCAGATTTGAATCTCTTTGGCACTGCCTCCAGAATCTGTTTACAAAAAACACAAGCCAAAAATTTATTAGTTTACAAAAAACATCTTTTTTTCTGAAAATAAGCTAAAATGTACTGCTCAGTTAATTTTGTTTTATTTATATCCTCCCTAGCAAAAAAAAAAAAATAAATAAAATGAGGCATATGTAGGGGCAATCATCAGGTCCCCAATCTGCGTAGGTTCTTTATTGGTTCTAGCAATTACACAGGCCCAGGCAGGGGAGGGCAAGGGCCACATGCAGGGGGAACTAAAGATGTGGACAGTGCCCCAGGTATCTTCATTCTCTCACACTTGTGCTTTCCTTGTGTGCTCTTATGCCTTCTGCCCCTTTATCCCTTCTCTCCTAGGTGCAGGTGTGTGAACTTACACCCACGGAACCATGCAATCATGAGAAGATGCAATACTCCAGGTACTAATTATACAGGGTAGTGGAGGAAAAAAAAACTGACCAGCTCATTTACACTATATCATACCCCTCACTTTCTTCATTCATGCAACAAATCTTTATATATACTGTGTCCAAAAACACTTTTTTGTATGACACGCCATCATCAGCTTTTTTATCCTTTAGCTATAAAGAAATAACAATCACTGTTCAGGCATTCGTCCAAATTCTTCGTTTTTTGACAAAGACAAAATAATTGTCATTCCTAGAGGTCTGGGTATGTATTGGAGAAATTGTCAATAACTGAGAGATGAGGAGGATCAAACTCCTGAAAAAGCCAATAAAAATGATATCTTACTGGTTAAAGTACGAAATGCTGTTTACATTGAAACGTTTGATCCTATTGATAGGAATTGGTGAAATGGAATGAATTAGCTCAAAGTAAAGAAAACTTTAGTCCTATGGATTTATAATTGGGACCACAGTGGGGCTAATGTTAGTGAGTACTTGAGCACCTGGGGTTCTTATCTGCCCTACTTGACCTACTATTTTGTTGGCACATGGAACTCAGTTGCTACACCACAGAAAATGACCTTAAGATCTCAAGTCCAGGATAATAGCTCAATAATCCATATTGTGTAAGACCAGATGGAGAGAGTTTTTTTAAAAAGCTTAATTTGTGCTTCTCACTACTTATATGATTGACTCAAAATTATATGTATGTGAGCCTACATGAAGCTGTGCAGGAGAATAAGAGGGTATAAAAACATAATGAAGTGTCAAGATAAAAATGTATTGGTAAGGTTAAAGTGATACACCTTTAAAAAAATCTAAAAGAAAGAAAAGAATAACAGAGTTCACAGGAAAAAGAGCAGGAATTCTCTAAGCTTTCTACTTGTTCCTTCCTGCGCAAAACCAAACCCCTTACAATCTGTCCCACTCTAAACAGAGGGCTTCATTGTGCACCTGTTCACCATATCTATTCTATTCTTCATTTGTTTGTTTCCCCCCAACTATTGCAGACCAGGAGCTGACTTCCTGAAATAACTAAATTAATTTCCTGATACTCTTCCAAAGAAATGAACAATTTAACAAGTTCTCTTTTCCAAAAATATATCAGATCTTGGCCTGAAGAGTACTAACTTTCATTATAGTGGATCATATAAAAAATGGAGCACATCTCAAATCGCTTGAGGAATATTCATAGTACCCCAAGCAGTCCCGAAAAATATAGTTGTCTATGTTGCAGATTTCTTATAATCTCAGCCCTCAGCCTAAATTGATAATGTTGCTACTTTCCAGGTTTGGGAATAGGATGAAGAGGCACCTTTGAAACAAACTTTAAGATTGTACAAAATAATAATAATCAAGATAAATAATATTAATGCAATGATTTTTAAATCAAAGTCAAGAAATTAAATTAAGCAAAAGTATTAAAATTTTAAAGTAATATAGGGTTAGTATTTCAATTCTCTTTTGCTTCTCTAGTGAGAAATATTTCAGCTAATGTACTAATACATTCTGTGTTCTCTGGCATACATTCTGGCATACATAATGTACATACATTAGTACATACATTCTCTGGCAAGGAAAACATGAGATTTAATTTACTGAGGATAGATAGATAGATAGATAGATAGATAGATAGATAGATAGATAGATAGATAGATAGATAGATAGATAGATAGATAGATAGATAGATAGATAGATAGATAGATGCAAAACTACTAAACTTTGATTCCATTAAAGCTATGAAATCATTTGCCTTTTCCATTTCCTCTTTCAATGTTATTTTACTAGCAGTTAGAAATTGAGGAACTTTTTTAGGTCTCTCCTAGAGCCTGAGATTTTCTTCATTGTAAATAGCTCCTGCAGCAACCTACTATAACTGGACATAATTTTTCCCACTGCACTAAACAGCACCTCTATGCAAAAGTCCTTCAAGTTTTGACATATGAGTTAAGGTACTTTCAATGATGTGTGTTCATAAACTTGACATATACATCTTGACATCTACTTGCATTTTGAGTAACTTTTTGAATGATGTTAGACATTCTGCTATAGAATAGAAGGCATGTGTGGTTTTTGAAAGCATATATAATTCTTAGTGCCAGAGTCTACACATTTTCTATTAATCCCTGTTGCATCTATATCTCAGGAACTTTGTACCTTACTAATATTTCAATGGTGCTTTCCAACCACAATTCAAAATCTCTCTGTCAAGTACCTGACATTGCACTCCTTTCTATCAAACCTCAGTTCCATTCTCTAGATCCAGGGTTGTATAAATTTTCAACCAAATGTTTAGACACAGGCCCTAATAAAGTTTTCAATGGTAGCCAGCTACAACTGGGTTATAAAGTCAGGCCAAGCATGTATGCAATGCCCATTCTTTCATATACCTGAAATATTCCAGTGTTCTATGAAATGTTAATTGATTTAAACAAAAATGTATACCTGATTACTTCATGAAGGAGTTTCTTTGATCCATTCTAACAAACTCATAAAAGACTGGGCCTATGAGACTCTGTAGGTAAAATACCCGTTATTCAATTATACATCAATTCAAGGGCTGTTCTAGAGCATAATATTGACTTTTAGTTTTCTTTTTCAATGAGTAGCACTATCCCTAGTACATCATTGCTACTCCTGCACCATGAACTGTTGTGAATAGATATTGAGCAGTCTATGTAAGACTAATATTTTAGTTTGATAGGAATAGGCATCTAGAATTCCTAGGTAGATAAAGTATCTCCAGAAATTATCCAAGGTTTGGGTGTCAGATATACCTTTTGGTAGTAGAAATCATCTACTTCTTCCTCAAACCAATCCTAATGTAAAATACAGCTAATTTTCAATTTCCAGAGAACATTCAAGTATGCATATTGAAATGCTCTTTCTCTTTTTCTACTCAAGTTTTGTGGGAATATATCATTTACCTGAATCACTATTCACTAAATCGCTTCTAAAACCTTGTTGTTAGACACATGTAGACACCAAGTAGACAGTTTGCTACATAAGCCTAGGAATTCAGGGTGATCATTTAAACTGGAGATATCCATTTGTAGATTTCAAAGTATACAGAAAAGAGATTTTGGAACCCAGAGTCTTGCACATTGCAAATTTTAGAATTTAGGTCGGTAAGGAGGAAACAACAAAAGGATCAGAAGAAAGGAGCTATTAGGAAGAAACTATGAGCACCTAAAATTATGTGTGGGAAATGTTTAGAATATAATATGAATGATACCAACAGGCCAAATATGTTGGGGTAAAGAAGAATTAGTCCTTATGATTGGCAATAAGGATAGTATGTCACTAGATATAATGACAGAAACATCTTCAGTGGAGAGTTGAAGCATGCTCAGGAAAGAATGAGAAACACTGTAGTTAGTGAGTATAGACAATAGTTTTGGGAAATTTGCTCCAAAGAAGAGCAGAGGATAGATATGAACAGCATAAGCAGGACTGATTCTAGTTTTTTTCTAAACTGCGAAAATAGTGACCTGCATGTTTATGGAAAACAAACAAACAAACGGGAAATTAAAATTATAAAGAAGTTTGAATCATATAGAAGAGTATCTGCTAGAAAGAGTATTCAAAACAGCAGAGGAAATAAATATTCATAAGAAAGTCATTGTTCTCTCTACTAAAAAATAAGTAATATTCTCCTTATCATTTTAGATGAAAGACCAAAAAAATCAAATAAAATCATTAAAATCAGGATGATTTGAACACTGTTATTGTTGTCTATCTAGTCACCATTCCTTTATCCCTTTCTCTTTTTTTATATGAACTCCACTTTGTTCCAGTGTCATACCTTATTGAAATATGAACCGAAAGGAATATTGATATTCGCTTCCATCTACAGCTGGCCTCAGATTGTGTTAAGAATCATCAGAAAAGCCTTACCAGTGATTGGTTAAGTAATGAAATCTGCCCTGATGGGTCCCAATGAAGTACCACCAAAGTTTCCCTGGAACTTCTGAGTAAGTTCCTCCTAAATTATTTTTTTTCTTTGAAAGGACTTTCTGATGGACAATATCTTTCATCTTCAAGTTGATATCTTGTATGGATATGAAGCCTGTTCCCCACTTTCTATCAGTTTGAATATTAACTTTAAAAAAAGGAAAATGGGAAAGGAAAGTCAAATAACCACAGATTGTGTTCACCCTGAACTGTCTCTTATCTAAGAATTTTTATATGAGTTGATAAATTTCTTATTGTTTAAGGGTAAACCCCTTTGACAGAAGTGTTCTCATTTGGATAAAAAAGGATGCTCACTATATAGAAAAAATATTGCAAATGATTGGTGAAATTGGATTACATATATGGAATTAGAAGCATTCCTTGCTTACCTTTATGATGTGGGTCATACTATATTTATGAATATATTAAGCTACTGATCTTCATCATTGTCCAGATTGCCTGCAGGTGTTCTGTTTACCTGATTTTAGAAAATAGTCTCTATTTTATAAATTGAGAATGTTTTAGTGTTGGAGATATGAAATAATAAAATGCCCTGGACTGTCTGTAATGGGAATAAATTGATTGGGAACATGAGGGTAATTGGAAGTTGGTACTGGGGATCAGAGTTGTGTCAGAATAGGGAACAGCTTCAAACAAGCATATATAATAATCTAAGCAAAAAGAAATCAGTTCCAATAATAAGAAAAAGAAAAACTTGGTACTCAAATAACTAAAATGTGTTTTGTAGAAAAAATTAAGAAATACCCAAAATACATTGTTAGTCATGTTGTCCTCAAAGTATTTAAGGGGAACTCAAATTACTGTGCTATTACATGACTATGATAACAGCAATTTTGCCATTACCCCTAAATAACCATTAAAATAAGGTAGAAAAATAGTCATGTTAAATAAGAAACCAAACATGACACTAGAAGTAAATTAAACATTCCATTCATATATATATATATATATATATATATATATATATAGAGAGAGAGAGAGAGAGAGAGAGAGAGAGAGAGAGAGAAGAAATAACTCTTGGGAGACAAAATGGATTTTCTTGTATAATTGAGGAAGCATATAGACTATCAGATCACCATTATCAATTATTCCTTGCAAGTGAAGTGAGAAGATTAATCATCCCCACCCATTGCTCTGTGATTTGCAGTGTCCCCCCTACAAATGTCAAATTTGCCAATGAAATAGTAACAACTGGTTTTAATGAAGATGTTTTAGGATCACTTTTAGGTTTAGCTTCTTCCCCCTGCCCCCATAGGTAGAACAAAGCCCCAAAGGACTTATTATTCAATATACATTCTAAAATGAAGAGAATACATAGATAGAATAAAATCAAAGATAACTTACAACACACACAAATGAAAATAAGCACTTTTTCAGTGAGCCAAATGGCTTTGGGTTGTTGTTGCAGCATAACCTTGTACACACTGACTAATAAAAAAATTCAACCACATGTATGCATATAGAGTCTGAACTACCTAATGTGAAAATCAAGAGGACTAACAAGATATGTTGTTGGAAAGATACCTATAAAGGGATATAAGGGTTTTGGAAGGTTGTAAGGGTGAATATAAATATTCACTAAAGTGAGATCAGGGAGTAGTTGATAACCACTGAAAAAGTTTAATAAGGATATAGGTTATACAAGTTCTACTGTCATGTTAAAATGATTTAAATCGATGATTAAAGTAAAGGAGTCTATGTCACTGGAGTAGGGACAGAAACTAGTTAAGTTCATAACCATAATGACCTTCACATTCCCATCAGCTTGATTAAACCATAGATGGGTGTCTTCCTAATCCTCAGCGTCTGTCTTCCTTTGGCTTTTATCATTTGCTTTACCAAACCATTAACTGTAAATTCTTTCCCCATCCTTTGAGATGTAATCATCAGGAAGGATAGTACCCTATCTTCTAGTTCCTTTGGGAAGATAGATTTATTTATTCCAAGTTGTAAAACTATCTCTTGTCCTAGGGAGAATTTTTTTTTTCTGAAAGCCAATTATAAGGCTGATGGCCAAACTTCCTTCAACCCTAGCTGTGAAAAAGCTCTCTCACCTTTTATGGGTGAAACTGATTATCCAGATTTGGTCTGTGCCCTTTCCTCTGTAACACCCAATAGAATCAGAAAAAAATCAATTTTGATTTAAGGAAAAAAGAATGAGGTAGCAACTACAAGTGTCAAGTACTGTAGAGATGTCAACTACAACAGTCTGAATCCCTCCAGTGGACTTGAAGAGCAAGGAAGTAGGTTATCACTCTGGGGGGGGGGGTAGTATAGAATATTCCTGATAGTGAGAAATTTTAACTTACAATAAATGCTCCAACAAATTTTGACTTTTTAAAAACTGCAATAAGAAAGAATAAGAAAGCCCAGTTTAAAAATATAGTTTGGATTTAAATAACTTCAGTCTCAAGAAGCAGAAATCAAATGTTACCTAACTTAAGACAAAACAGGAAATTTTCAAAGCCTGAAATGCTTGAGTATAATCTAGAACAGAAATAGCATATCATTCATAAAAGAATGTGGTATATAGACTCCACAGAGGTTCCCAATGATCCCAGTCTCTTAATAAGGACATTCTTTGTAATTTTCCATTGGGTAGTGCTAGGCTTAGTGACTCAATAGTATAAATAAAATGTGACAATAGGGACACAACAACATCCCCCATATTAGGTTAAAAAATATTATCACTTCTGCTTTGATCATTCTCTCCCTTTTTCAGCTTTCATTATAGGAGATTGTAGCCACCATATGTTTGGCGTGTGTGTGTGTGTGTGTGTGTGCGCGCGTGTGCATGCACATGCACTGTCTCTTCAGTTTAAAAGATCTCCAAATAAAAGGAATTGTTTTCAAGTATCTATACTTAAGTAATTATATCTGAGAATCTTCATCTCCATTTGAGATTGATTTATATAAAATACTTCTGGGTTTTGAGCTACTGTTGTAATAAGATGACACTTTTGGGGATCCTTGGGGAGGCTGGATATACTTTGAACATGCAGGGAGATAAATCATGGGAGGTTAGAGGGCATACTATACTAGGTAGTCATTAAAAACCCCTCATTAATCTTCACCTCCAGGTATTTATACCTCTGGATTATTCCCCTCTTCAGGAGTGTGAGCTGATCCTAAAATCTCTTTTCTAATGATTAAAATACAGCAAAAGTGATGGGATATAAATTTAAAAAATAGATAACAAAATGACTATGACTTCTGCCTGTTTTGCTCTCTGTATTTGTTATTGCCCCTCCAAACCCTATCCCAGAAATAACAGCTTTGAAAAAAGCAAGTAGATCTGAGGAAAGCTCCAGGTGGCAAAAAGTACTCTCTGAGGTCAATACCAGAACCTTAGGCCTGTCAGTGGGAAGGCGGTGAACTGGGAAGGTGAACTGCAAGTATGAATGACCTGGGAATGTGATGTACTTGAGCTGATGTAACCACAGCCAATACTTGATCACAGCTTGATTAGAGGACCTGATTGCCACTCAATAAAGCCTTAATTAGATTCTGAATCCACAAAACCTGTGAGATAATAGGTTTATTTAATGTCTACATTTTCAGTAATTTATAATACTACAAGAGAAAACTAATATAAAGAAACAATAACCAGAAAAACACAACTTTATCTGAATAACCTCTCCATTTCTATACACTCTTTGTATTTTTCTCTCTGTGCCCACCATGGTGGAAAACACATATGTCCTTGTGGCCCAAGTAACTAGAGAACAATTGAATTAATTGGAGACAAGTGGTCAGTTGTCTCCTCTTGGAATATCAAGTGTTGGTGCAAGGGGCAGGATCACACTGAACAACCACAGCTGTTGAATTAGGGGTAGACCAGCAAAGTGAGTTCCTGAAAAGCTAAGTACATACAATCTGAGCATAGATAATAAAGACATCATTTGGAGTTTCTCATCAGTGTGATTTTTTTTTTTTTTTTTTTTTTGGAGACTAGGTTTCACTATTTTTGCCCGTGGAACTGCAGGCTCTCATTGCCCGGGGTACCACAGACTCAAGCAATCCCCAGCCTCAGCTTCCCCAGCCTCAGCTTCCCAGGTAGCTGGGATTACAGGCATGCACCACCACACCCAGCTTTTTTTTTTTGGTGGGGGGGACTAGGTCTCGCTATGGGCCCCAGGTGGGACTCGAACTGCAATCCCTAGCCCTGGCCACTTCATAGGCTGCAGCTTACAGGCACGAGCCACCATGCCCGGCTCATCAGTGTGATTATACAACTGATATGACAAACATCTCCAGATACATATTATGTTGAAATTTCTCTATTTTCGTAACTTAACAACTTCCATCACGAATTTCAAGTCATGTAGGATCATTCAACTATGTGGGGTTTTAATTGCTTCCTAAATGCCTGGAGAAATGCAAGCTTAAAATCAGAAATCATTGTCATTTTTTTAGAATATTTAATACAAAGAAATATCATTCACTTGTGATATGAGTTTCAGAATCAAACACTCCTTAGGTGGTTTGAGTGGAAATAATAGCAAAATTAAGGGGAAAATACAGCTGTCCTGATATCAGCACTTTGAATACCTAAAGGTAATAGCTGATAAATTAATATAACTATTAAGACATTTACTCATAATTATTTGTAACAACAATGAAAAAGTTTCTAGAGAATTAAATCAAAATTCAGATCGTTTTTAAAGGAATAAACTGTCCAGTAGACTAGTTTTTAATTTGGTCCTGTTAAAGTGTTAAAGAATACAGGTACTAAAATATAACCAAAATATTTGGTAACAAAATCATGGGTGAAAACAGAAGAGGTTTAAAAGTGTTTGAGGTTTAATATTTTTGTTTCCAAAAGAATTTGTAATGTGGCATAATAGAAGCACAGTGCAATAAGATTCATAAACTTACTGTGTTAAATTATTTGTAGTTCAAAGAAAATGGAAGAAAGGGGAATCAAAAAGCCAAAGATCAACATCAAAATGATACAAAAATTTTTTTTCAAATTTTAAAATGTTTTTTTTCATTCATGTATTATATATTTATTCATTCATTAGGGTCTATTTTATAACAGACCTTCTGGTAAACTCTGAATAAGACAGATGCTGGATTTGCCCTCTTGGAGTATTTTGAAGTTTCTTTCTTAAAACAAATATCTAGATTCTGAAAATATGCCAACCCAGAATGAAAGAAGGAAAATTAAATTCTAGGCAATACATTTTATAAATGTTGAAACATGTCTGGGAGCCAAGAGTACTTTTCTCTTTCTATATCATTGACAACAAGATTTCCAACATACAGTAGATTAGGGAGTGTGAATACCATGGCTACGATTGAGTTATTTTTAGGAATTAAGTATTCAGAAAATGCAGCAGCTTATATTTAGATACCTTGGGGACACTCTAGTGTTTGATAACCTAATTGAGCTGACTGAGTCTTGTTCAAAAAGAACAGACAAAGCATATTACACAACTTCACATCTACAAATTTTTAACCCATTCTCTACTGAAATGACTTTCTACTTGCTCTTGACATAGAAGTATGTTGTACTGACCAACAGCAGTAAAACACACACACTCACAGGAAACAAAAAAAAAGATTTGAGTGGCTCATTTTTTTCATAATAAATGATACTACTTTACTTTCTTCCCACTTGGGGTCCAAATCATTAAAATGTCTATAACCAATAATAAGAAAGATGGCATCCACTTTCCTTGTATGAGTTAAGTGAGCGATAACAGCAAAAATGTAGTCTGTGAATTACATCCAATCACTGACAATCACTGACACTAAAACTTAGTGGAGGTTATTAGTCTTAAATGTTTGTGCCACTAACTTATTCATTTATATATTCAAGAAATAGCAATTGGCCACTTATTTTACATCAAACAATAAAGGTAGACAGATATGGTGACATCCCAACTCTATAGCCTATTGGAAAAGACACACACAGTCACCAGATAATAATACAGTTCAGTTACTGTTAACTGATTTAAAGACAAAAGAAGATAAAAGGATAGAGAGTAGTGGAAAAATGGGGGTGCTGCCCATTATAGAGACATTATAAAGTAATTGTTTTCTGAGGACATGGTCTTTGAAGGAAATTTGCATAAAGGGAAAGTGAAATCTTACAAATTTGGGGAGAAATAAATTTCTAGTGCACAGATTGTAACAACAATAAAAATAGATGTGGCATAGTCATAAGATAAACAGACTAAGTGCATAAAAAAGGGAGAAATAAAGTCAGAGAAGAGACAGAATATAACACACACAGACATAGCACAATTAATACAAGAAATGCAGGTCATTGAAAGGGTTTTGGATTTTATTGTTAGTGTAATGAAAAATCATTGAGCATGACACAGTCATCTCCATGATTAACTTGCAGAACTATTTCCTATTTATCTTTCCTAAAGTGAACTCATTATCTTTTCTATTCCTTCTCTCAAAAGTTTTTATACCTTGTAATCCTCCAAGACAATTAAAAAATCAAGATTCTATCCTTCATGCTCATATGATCTAGTATGTTTAATTTTGACTTGAATTAATCCCCTTAGAATAAAAAGAAAGAAAACTCAACACTGAAAATCGAAAATCTGAATTCTAATCTTAGCTCTGTAATCTCCATGCTATGCAACCTTTAACAGACCACCCCATCCCTGCATCTGTTTTCTCAATTTAAGACATAAATAATAAATACTTATCATTACTTATAATGTACTTGTTATTTGCCAGTTTTCTCACAATCAATTTACAGATTAAAAACTGAAGAACAGATAGGCAAGTCAATTTGCCCTAAATTAGGCATCTAAAGACGCTGGATTGGGGATTGGAAAGCAGCTTTCTAACTGCCAAAGTGAGGCATTTAGTACACTGTCCTTCCTGTAAAATGAAGTAAGATATGAAACCATGCTTTGAAATCAAAGTATTAGACTCTTTATCTACTCTTTGACGTGTTTTATAGATCTAACTTTACTCAGTACTTCCTTTGACACTTTCTCTGATTTATTCTGGGTCCTGAGGATGAAGCTATAAGGACCCAAATCTTGTCCTCCAGTGGTGTTAAATTTGTAGACAAGTTCTTAGAGTGTTCTTCAGCGCTTTATTTCAGTTAGGTGCAGAGTAGAGCAGAAAGGTTGCGTATATAAGTAGACGTAGAAGTATGTCTTGAAGGAAAGTATTTTTAATACTAAATTTGGGTCTTAAGACTTCTCTAACCACCCTCTTATTCATATGCCCAGTGCCACCAGGAGAAAAAATGCTGGATGGAAACTTAGAAATCAACATTTTCAGACCAATTAATATTGCTTGCTGGAACCATACAGCATGTGTTCTCTGTTTATGCTGTTCTCTTTTATATTTTCATCTTTATCATTTTCCTCTCAACCTAACCTATTTTTAAAAAAATCTCTTCCCTACCTTCTTTATTCAGTTGCTTTAATAAAACCTTAGAAGCTTCCAACTCTTAATCATATTTTAAAAGATTTAATGTCTTTGTTTTCCCTTAGTTTTTTTTCTTATTTTTCTTCACTTTCTAAAAATTTTATCTGAACATTCATTTCTTCTTTCAGTTAATCCATTGACAGCATGAATAAGTTGATTTTTATCTTGACTGTCTCATCTAAAACTGCTCCCCATCACTTTCTCTTATTCTATATTATTTTTTCCTTAACATTTATCTCTGGCAAACCTGCTGTATTCTTAGTTATCATTTTACTTCCTTATTCGAATTTAGCAGGATTTTTTGTCTGTTTTTGTTCTTTTGTTCACTGTCCCATTCCAATCTCTGCCGTTTACCTGTCACAAATGAAGTGTTCAACATATATTTATTGAATTGAAAGAATTTAATTTTTAAAAAATCACATTAGATTCTTCTAATGTGAAAGAATATGTTTCTTTTCCAGGATACATTGTTTTCCTTCTTTATGTTGCAATATTTTTAACAGGTCCAATATTGGAGTAAACTTATCTTTGTTTACCTATTTTTCAATGCCACAAACTTACATGCATCTTCTATTAATTCAAAATAGAGTAAATCTATTCCATTTACTTCCAGGTCCAGTACAACCAGAGCATATCTTATCTCTACCTCTTTAAATTTTAACCTCTTTAACCTGTCTCTGAAATATATATTCTCCAAAAAATTAATGACTTGATATGAAAAGTGGGTAGGCTATGAAGCTAGTGTTATTTTCCCCAGTGTTCTACAGAAACACCAATTTAATGAATATAGAAGACCTAAGATGTCCACCATTAACATGTGGGAGGCAGGAAGGAACTGTCATAAACATGTCCCATAACAGTGAACCACTAAAGTTTGCCTATACAGTCTCACCAGGACAGTAACTTGAACGAGGAGAGTAGAAAAATAAGATCAGTGAGAGCCCCAGTTAAATAATTTTATTCATGTATATTTTGTCCTCTGTTTCTTAAAATTAGCTTAAGAGTCATGCTTTGCTTACTGAACCAGAAGCATACCACTCCAGTCATCTTGTGAATCTGATTCCTGTTTGGGACAAACTGGTTACCTCAGTAGGATTTGGATTCTATTTGTCTGGCACAGTTTGTTTGGCATTGTTTTGTCCTGGAAATGTGTTGCTATTGGTCTTTAATTGTAGAAATGGTTTTAGGAAGCTTTTTATCACTTTTATACTTTGTGTCCTTGTAGTGGGTTAAATGGTAGAAACCCAAAGGAACTGCACTTATGAGTGTGATCTTATTTGGAAAGTAGGTCCTTGCATATGTGATAAATCAAGGTTCTCTAGATAAGACCACCCTCATCCTGAATTATCTGGAAGGAACCTAAATCTATTGACAAACATCTTGTGAAGAGAAGTATATAGAGAAACATATAAAAAGAAGAACAAGGCTATTTGAAGAATGAGACTAAGAATGGAGCATTGGAAACTAGAAGAGGCAAGAAAGATTCTCTCTTAGAGCATTCAAATGGAAGGCTGTGCTGACTAGTAATAAGTTGATTTCAAATTTCTAGACAGCAATACCGGGACAGTATAAATTGATGGTGTTCCCAAAACACTAATTCTAAAGGTCACTTGTAATTATATGTTTTCTGCTGCACTATTTACCATAGCCAGAAAATGAAAACAACCCAACTGTCCCAAAACGGATTAATGGATCAGAAAGTTGTGGTATATGTATACAATGGAATATCATTCATCAATAAAAAAATGTGATGCATTTGTGGTAACATGGATGGACCTACAAGGAATTATGTTAGCAGAAATAAGCCAGAAAAAAAAAAAAGAGAAATGCTGAATGAGCTCACCTATATGTGGGATATAGAGAAAATGAACAAAATGAAAGGACAAGGAAAAGTTAAAACTGTTAGCAGAACAAAAGCATAGAGCAAAAGAGGGGGGAGAGGGATAAAATCAAGGAAGGGATGGGCACAAGAGATTAAGATGATGGTTCAAGGTGAAAAGGTGTTGGGAGAACCTTGGGGTAGATAATGAAGTAAATATGTCTATATGCAATCAATTTAAAAATAAAATTATTAAAAAATAAAAATTAAAAAATAAATCAATGGTGTTCTAAGCCACCTGGTTTATGGTACTTAATTTAGACTGCCATAGGGAACTAAAAACCTTTTTTGTGATTCTACCTAAGGAGAAATTTCTTTATTTAAATGAATGATTCAGTTATTAGACAATGAAGGCTATAAAAACAGACAACATCAGGGTACAGATGAAATGCTCTGTCATGTGAATTTTCCTGAAATCTTTCTATTGAAATGGCAGAGTAATAGTATTCCATTCTCAAAAAAGTGACTTCCAAGCAGTGTAGCACCTACTTTTCTGGTCTGTCTATGCTCATGACCAATTATTCCTTCATTTGCTGAAACAGTGTGACATACTTGTATGTTTTAAATATTGTCTATATAGGTGGTGATGCTTATGGAAGGGCTCATACTATTTCCAGGACCTGATCTTTGTTTGCTGCAAACTGTAGTTTATTCAAAAATAGGTTGTCCAGGTAATATAAGTGAGGAGGAAAAAAGGCCTCTAATTTTGAAGCAAAGGACTTTCCACCATTTAAAACTTTCAGTTATGTTTTAGAAAGGGAAAGATTTGTAAACCTGCATTTACATCCAGATCATTTTTGCTACTACTTTGTCTTGCTGTGGCAATCTGAGAGAATGTTCATACATTGGTCAGTTGCTCTTCTCATTGTCAATGTTGATCAGCATTTATCCATGTGTATTTGAATGTGTTATTAAACATAAACACAAGTACCATAAACACAAATGTTTGATCTTATAAAAGATCTGTGCAACTCTCATACCAACTCTAAGATGCAAACTTTTATAGCTCATTGTTTATGAGACATGTTTATGACAGTTCCTTCCTGCCTTCCACATGTTCATGGTAGACATCTCATAGTCTTCTACATTCTATAGAATTAGTGTTTCTATAGAAGATTGAGGGAAATAACACTGACTGCACATTTTACCTTCCTCTCATGCCAACTCATTGATTTCTTTTAAGGTATATATTTCACTGAACCAAAGATTACAATTTCTAGCAGAAGAGAGATAGCTAACAAACAAAATGACTAAACGAAGGATCTTATTTGCTTAATATTAGGTATTTCTTTGGCACCTTAGATGCTATATTTTCAAAGTAAGTTCCATATCACACAGTTTAAGTTCTCTAAAGTAATGCAAATGAACAGAAGTTCTATTGGGAAAGATTTTTCCAAAAGATCCCTCTGGAACTCAAGAGAAAGCCCAGTGTGTTCTGATAAATTCCTCATTAATGATCTGGAAAAGGGTAGGAGTCAAAAGCATATTAATTAAATTCACAGCTGTTTCTTAATTGAAAGGTATAGCACATACCAGCAAAGGACAGAGACTCTGAGGTTAAAAAGCATGAGTGTAGAATAGACATATTAGTACAGAATATATATTTAATTTTTATTTTATATATATTATATGTGTATAATGTGTTATATGTGTGTATGTATCTCCAAGCTGGAAAATAATCTAAAACAAAAATCCATTAGTTGAAGACACTGAAAATGATGTACATTTTTAATTTACTTTGATATTGAAGATGGGATGAATAGAATCTAACTATACTATGATCCATTTTTAATGAGAAACAATGTAGATTTAAAGAGAGGCATGCCAAATGACTTTCTATTGCACAAAGAGATGCAGTAATTTCTTAAAAGAGGTGTTAATCTCAAGTTAGCATAAATATAGAGGATAGGTTTTTGAAAAGTAGCAAAAACAGATAGCGGGAAGAAATAATGACTTGTAAAATACTACTTTATGTATGACTCCACCATTAAATTCAACTTGCAAGGATAAGATCACATGAACTTTAAAAATGCTTTCAATCCTAGGTGTAGAATATGCACAAAGAAAGTTTAAGGTACTAACCCAAGATCCTAAGGCAAGTATTTAACAAAACTTGAAAAGTTTGTCTTCTGAGTACTAATTTTTGTACTACATTGCTGTACCATCTTCAAGTCCAACTTGGATATTAGCACTAGGTATGTAAATATATCCTCATTCTGGTAAAAATAACAGATTTCTATTAAGGAAACTCTAGTAAAAAAGTTAATATTCTATACTAATTTCTTGGAGGAATAAAGAAAGCAAAGAAAATCAATGTAAGGTGGTTACAAGAATGGTTAATGGAGTACCGTTTCTTCTTATGCTGACAAGTTAGTGGCAAATTCCAAAACGAGTTGACAAGATTGACAAAGAGCACCACAGTAGAAGTCAGAGAGTTCTGTTTAAAACTTTGGATACAACAAACGTTCTGATTTTCTAAATTTGCGAAATAAATCTCAGTTATGAATATCAATAAATAAAAATTTCAAACTAAGGTTCATAACTTCACTAACAAGGCTTTGGTGGGGATCAAATTTTAAAAATGCATAGGAAAAAAGTAAGTAGGAGGAAAATTTGATGAAGGTGGTCAAAAATATACAAACTACCAGTTATAAGGTAAATAAGTATTAGGGAGGGGATACACACTGTGATAATTGTGGTTGACACTGCCATGTGATACATCTGAAAGTCAATTCCAAGAGTTCTCACTGCAGCATTTAAAAAAATTGTATCTCTTTGAGAAGATAGATTTTAATTAATTGTGGGGAAAATCATTTCATGATCTAAGTCAAATTATTATGTGAGATTCCTTAAACTCATACAGTGCCATATGTCAATTGGCTCAATAAAACAGACTAAAATATACAGCATTGGCTCTATGAAGGAAAAAAATAAAGCACATGAGGATAAATTTGCCTGCATACTGACTTAGTGTTATGCTCGAACTTCTTCAAGCAGAATCCATTCAGTTGAGTCCTTGTGATTGCAGTGACATGCTCAGAAAATCTAGCAGTAAAGGGATACTAACTCAGGGAATATGAAATAGAACTCAGCTAAGGGAATGGCTTCCATTACAGAGATAGAGCTGTGTCACAGTCCCATCTTCTTCGTGTATCTGTCATAATAGCCACCAGTCAGCCTAAACTTAGTGTGGAAGATCTAGCAAGATGTAGAGGGAATAACAAAACTTTAGAATCAAAACAATCTATGTTGTATTCAAGCTTCATTACTCACAAGGCAACATGATTTGGAAAGTCATCAAGCTTTAGTTGTTTCTCTTGTTGACCTCAAAGTAAAATGATCTGCTAGTAAAGTTACAGGCAGAATTTATTCAGAAATAATATGAGAATTGAGCAGAGAGATTGTGTTCTTGGTGACAGTCTCATATACTTCTGGTTTCTCTCGCTGAGTTCATCACCCCTTTGCCCTCTGTGATACCCCCACCCAACCCCTGCTCAGGAAAAGAAAACAGTGGACAGTGCAAACTCATATGTATTCTTTAGTTTGCTGATCTGTGCTTGTGTGGTACTGTCTAGCCTATAGACTTCATTTAAATAAGGTTTTGAGTATTAATGTTGACATGCTGACTAAAGGAATAATGAGCTTATTTATGTCAAAAGGTTATCTTAAGAATTAGGGGAGTAATTCTCCACTACTGTGCTACCTTGCCATCAAAATCATTTCTATACTTTCTGAAACAACTATAGGAATTACCTCCTAAATCAGGAAACACTCTTATGGACTGTATGCAGAACTGCTTCTGGGACACTTATTTAAAACCCCAAGATGTGAAGTTGGCTGTCAATGAAAATTAAGGCAATGATCACTGAATGTCCATATTTATAATTCCATAGCCAATATTAGATCATGTTGTAAGATTATAACATTTCAGAAGATTTCACAAGATGATGATATTTCAGTTGATTTCAAGGATCTTTTTCATTTTAATTTCTCTGATTTTTTCTAAGTAAATTAGCCAGAGGAACAAACCAAACCTATATCGAGATAGCTAGGGAAAAGATTGTTCAACTAACCTTTTGCTGTGCTATTAGTTCCATTAAAAACACCTTATTAAATATAGGTAGGTCAAGTCCAGGGAACAATGCAAATTAGAAATAATGTGTCAGATCTTTTAGGTAGTCTGAGCCATGAAATAATCACAGTCATGCTTTTCCCATAGCTAACCATTAATATGCACCCCAGCATTTATGAATCATTATGTTATTGTTTTCCTTTTAATGTCTGCTATGCATCAGCGGCTATAATGGATGGAGATTGATGGGGAATTGAGACTTACCAGCAACTTAGCAATTAAAATGCTCAACTGGTCTTTGTTCTAGTGTTCCCTGGTGGATATGGTCCTGTTCATTAATCTACATGTTGATTACAGCCACTGTGCGTTATCGATCTGTGTTTTCCAGCCCTGGGATTGTAGGAGTAATAAGTTGCCATAGGCATCTATAACAACTTGGACCTCTGAATTTAATGCTCTGGACAATTATGCAATGAAAAAATTATAGTCACCTTTTGTGCTGACTTAAGGGTGCTGAAAGAAGTATTCAAAACCTGTCTACCTTAAATTATTTTAGTAAAATAAATGGAAGGTTTATTCACTTTATAACATAGAGTTCTAAAAGTGTCCAGATAATAAAAAACATTTTCTGATTGACTTACTTTATAAATTCCAGGTAAAGTTTGTTTTTATATTCAATTATTAGTGACTCCATTACATTAGTTCTAAATTTCTTTTTTCTGTTCCCAATCTTTTCCTCTCTGTCAAGTAGTTAATGATGTGTAAACCAGCACTTAGGTGTGCTGAGAGAGCATGTTATTTCAAAGAATATGATCATGAATCTTTTGTATGAAATGGCTTTTTAAAATATGAACAATTATCCTGAGTTGTATACATTTGCATAAGCTATCTTGAAGTTTAATATATTTCAAAATAATTGTGCTTTGAAAATGAAGCTATTTCAATGGATACAAGATGAAGTCTTCTCAGATCACAGCGGTTGAGGTGAATGATTTCATAAGACTTACATTTAATAAATTTTACTTAATACCATGGGCATTAAACTTAAATTTTAAAACCTTTTAAAATTCATCAGCAAAACCCATACTTTCACTTAGATGTTTGTTTTAATCACGTATTCATCTTTAACAACATAGTTAATTTCTTAGATTTCTGTTTTAACACCAGTTGTAATACCTACTCACTCTTAGGTATTTGAATTTCTCAGGATTGTAACATGACCTTATACATGTTACAGTGTTACAAGGATGAAATGGTACTTAATGAATTTTTCAAATAATTTTAGAGTAAATTATATTAACATGAATCCTATACCAACATGAATAATTAGATTATAAACTTGATACTTCACCAGAATTTAGGTACTATTGTCGTTTCACTGCCCTTTTCATCTCTACAAAGGTGAAAAACAGACAAATTAACACATTTTTAACATATTGAAAACTTAAATCTAGAGGAACAGAATAAGGAGCTGTTCCAGAACAAACAAGTATTTTTGAACAGTACATGTGAATGACTCGACAAACAGCATATCCCAGTGTTTTCAAAGGCATTCTGCCCAATTTCAGTCCCTAAATCATGGCAGCACAAGTCATATTTCACATTATTTGATATTAGTTTTGGCTTGGAGCAGTAGTCTTTGTCAATGTCTCATTCATTCCACTGAATCATTTGCTATGTTTCTAAAATATTTGATATAGTTTCTACTTAGTCTAAACACATCATCTAGCATCTTTATTTTATTAGTTTTTAAATTACATTTAAATATATACTACATTCCAGGTCATAGTAAATACATGGAATTTTATGAAATCCAAAGAATTCTGTTGTACCCCTATAAGATAAATTACAGAGACATTCCAGAAGCAGTCTCCATGTGATTAAAGGACAATAACTGCTTCAGTGAGTTATGATTTGAGAGACATTTCAAGACCTCACTTTTCAACAACAGCAAAACTCACTTACATCCATGACATTATCTCAAACTCTAATTCCATCACCAAATTCATCATTTCCAAGGGCTAAGAAATTTCCTCATAAGAAGATCCTTGCAAAGTTGCAATCTAATCCCTGAGCAAGGAAATTGGTTAGCTCTCTCACAGTAAGTCTAGGGCAAGTAAAAGGAGTAGATATAGTCAAGAATATTTTCCTGTCACAGAAAAGAAGTAAAGAAAGGGACTGGAAAGATCCAAAATATAAAAGTATAGCACATGAGAAGTGAACAGGGAGGATAAAGACATAAAGGGTATAGAGGTCATAAGGAACAAAACTGAAAAACAGAGATTAAAAATTTACTGAAAGCATTTTCATTATCTGCAATATTTTTTGGGTCCTCTCAAATTGTACCACCCATTCCTTCCAATTTTTCAGCAAGTAATCAAAATGCAGAAGTACTAATTATCACTTAAATATAGAACATTTGTTCCTCATTTTGTTTACTGAGTTTTAGATTATTGTGAGAACATTGGCTTCATCTTTTACCAGGGAGCAATAGTGCTAATCTCAGCTCATCTACTTCAGAATCAGTTTGAGGGCTTTGTGAAGGCACTATGATTTAAAACATAACAAAGGCCTTCTTTTGTATATAAATTAATACTGATTATAGTAATAACTTGAACTCTGAAATCAACAAAATAAAATCTTTATTATTTCCTAATATTCCTCCTCTAGCTAGAATTTGTAAGTTCTTTGAGTGAAAATAAAATGAGCAATAATATTATTTATATGAAGTCCATTTTAATTCTTTATCTTTGACTCAGAAGTCTAACTTACCCTATTTGATACATTATTTACTTTTCATAGTTATGTACGGGTGAAAAGAGGTAAGGAGATGAAAAAGTCTCCAATTTTACTGTTTTTGTAAAAGAATATATTATAATAATTTCCTACACACAAAACTTACAAGTTGTAATGGTAATTCTTCTCTGATAATCATGAAGTGTATTCCAACAATCATTTAGTGATTTTTACCCTTACCCCTAACTTACTTTCTACAGTGCAACTGAAAGGCAACTTTACAATATTTTTGTTAAAATATCCATCAAGGAAAGAGAGCCAGAAGTCTGTCTCTCATTTTTCATCCCAATTCCCATTCATACCTCCCATATTATCCTAGTTTTTAGGAGCAAAAAGTATCCTCCTTAGCCTCTGAGGCCCAAAACTCATGGACATTTTCCTTTCTATTGAAAGATGCTACCAAAAAAGTATGCTTAATATCGCCTTGACAATAGGAGCCACTGTAATTGTCCCCATAACTTTAGCTTTTTTTTCAATATTCTTCTGTAAGTACCTATATATTTTGTAGCATCCAAATTATCTACTCAGATGCCTAATCGTCTAGCAGAACGTTTTTGTGAAAACATGAATAGTTGATTATGTGATGTTATTTTCTGAATGTCATAAAGTCCACAGTCTATGAGTTATTAGTATTTTTTGGAATATGCTGGTTAGTGAATATGACTTACATTGTACCTAATTTTATCTTGAACAAGAGGGGACTATGAACAAAGTTTAGTGAGGAATGACAACATACACCATTATGCCCTACATGATTTTTCCCTACTTTATATTGTATGCTCTCAACCTCACTGAGCTTTTTAATTCTTCTGCATCAGACTCTGCCTATACAAGTTATATCTGTGTAATGTAGTTTTTCTCTTTAGTGATTGAGTGTGAGCTTTAAAGCAGAGTCATGAAATGTATGGGGAAATAGAATCTGAGTTATGTACCTGCAAGTAAATACTCAGATAGTACAATTTATATGAACTTCACAAGAGGATTAATACAGCAAGATGATACAAATCAGATCTCAAGCATTTTTTATAGGATAAATATTTTCATTGAAGATACATTTTTCAAACAACATTAGAAAGATCTGGTCTCTTAGTGGGCAAATCCAGAGAGAATGAAATAATATGTGTTGAGAATATAGGGGAAGGCATCAGGGAGAGGGAAAGATAGAATAGACTGTGATATTACTTACCATGACACTGGCAAGAAATAAATAGAAATAAGATCTGTGAAGTAGACAAGATAAGAAATACAAGGCAAGGATTTGAACACATTTGAAAAGCTTAAGAAAGCATTAAAGCAACCAGGAGAGAAAGTGATGATAGCTTTTATAACAGAAAAGAGAAGGAATTAAATAAAAAAAGCAAAACATTACACTTGTCAAAGTAAAAAATTATCCTAATATTGAACAAATATTTTTAACTGTAGTATGAAATGAAGAAATAGTTTACAAAGTCCTACCATGGTCTGAATTAAAGAAGAAAGTAATATCAACTCAAATATTAGATTTAGTAGTGATAATATTTCCAAAATAAGATGTCAGAAGTGGAAGATATTTGTCATGAATATACTATAGTGTCTCTAGGTAATAATAATGGATTTCAAATAAATAGAATTGATTGTTATAATGGCAGATCTTATGTTAAATGTTCTTATCATAAATGATAAGAGAATAGACAGACACAGTTGGAGCTAATTTATGTAGAGTTATCTCTAAACTCATCCATTGGATACCTTAATGATGTGTAGCTATCATATGTCAATTATTACTCAATAAAGTGCTTTAAAGTCATTAGTATTTAAAAGTTAATAAAAATTACCTGCTATATGGAATAACCACTTCAGTTAGATGATATTCAGCACCAGTATGAATTTGACATGTTAACTGGTCTCAGAAGTTTAGTCCATTGAGACAGTTAGGTGAGCTATTATGGTATTTTTAAAAATCACTGTATAATAGAAAGATTTTGTGTAGCTCACATGCTTATGGGTCTTGCAAGTGTATGTTGGTGGTGAATCAGTTGGCTGTCTTATGGGGACCTCAGTCGTGTTTATTAGTTTATGCTCCAAATGACTTCTCATCCTCCAAAAGTTGAGACCAGGTTTATTCACAGGTATCAGCAAGATCTGAGAGAGGACTTTATGCAAGGTCTTCTGTGGTCTACTTGTAGATCTGACAGACCATTACTTCCATTGACTAAAATAAAGTTGTAGAAGAAATAGACTGCACTGTGATCTGTGAGTATTCATAGAATCTCCACCAAACAGGTAAGAGAAGAGATGGTGTGAACTGTTAAATCATGGTAGGCTGAAGAGTGTGACATTCAGAGATTGGAAGTTACTATTCAATATTTACAGAGTAGTCTGAGTGGGGAAAGAGAATGATGCTAAGAAGTGTATTGCTTATATTTCATTAAAAAATGACAGAACCTACCAAGAGAGGAGTAGAGACAAGGATAAAAAGGGATGAATAGAAATATTGATAAGAAGCTATTAAAATTGTTAAGCAAGAAAAATTATAAAGTAGAAATAGATTCAAGAGTTATTGAGAGGTAAATGGTTGATGGATTGACTATTGGCATGGATGGATAAAAGTCATGAATGAGGAAGAATTGAAGGTGACATGAAGGATTTAGGCTTCCACAAGGGATTGCTGTGGCACTATCTACCACAGAACATTGCAGGACAATTGGTTTCTTCTTTTGTGGAGAGTGGGACATGTTATTCAGAATGGGTAGGTGAGGTTCATAGCAGCCTCTAATAATGATGTGTCTCTATGACATAGAAGAAATAGAAGTCAAAATATTAATTGAGCAAAGAATGTAAAGTTAAGCTGAGACATTTTGTGCTAATAATTCTGTAATTATGCTTCTCTGAAAAGAAATAAAAGTTGTAGAATACAGCCTGAAAAATATTAAAGACTGAAGGAAAATTGCTTGCTTTTTCTTTTACTGCTTCTTTGCTTATTTTTAGGATGGGGAAAACATTTTTTAAGTTGAAAGAAAGCAGAAATTAAATAGATAGGCAGTAAGATAGTTGATAGGATTAACTTTTGAGAAAAAAGGAAAACAATTTTAAGAGACTACATATTCTTTGCTTTCTACATACAAGGTGGAGAGTTGAAAGTTAATGCCTGATAAGCTCTTTTCTCTGTTCAGATGGTTCTGGTTAACAGAAGAAAAGATTTAGGAAAATGAATAAAATAGAATATTTCCCTCGGAAAATCCTGAGAGAGCATCTGAGGATATACAGAAGGGAAGTGAAGGAAGATTAAGGGCACTTCTCATGGTGGAAGCTTATCTGTGTTACCAGGAACTATGCTTATACTTTTCTTAAGTGCTACAAAAAATCTTGATTCTTTCTTCTTCTTGAACTCTCCCACCAGTTCCTCCCAAGGGAGTCAGGGAATCACATTTTATACATTAGGGAAATGAAGTTTCCTGGAGAGTATAGTCCAACTTTTCTAAAACAGAGTGAAGGGTCAAACATTTTACTTCTGATCTAGGTGGGTCCTAATAAACTTACCTACTTCACATTTCTTCCAAACTCTAATTTCACATGGCTTTCTACTGCTCCTTGCATACAATTTATGGAGAAAAGGATTTTTTAATAAGTATTAGGCAAGGGTTGGACCTCCTGGAGACCTATTTGTAAAGATAAGAGGTCATTGAATAGACAGGAGCAACTATCTCATGTCCTTGGTGGATGCAACCAATAGATTTGTTGACATACTTTCTGTAATTACCAGGAGAAATGGGAATTGTGAGAATATAATAAGAAACAGTGGGGAAGAGGGGAGCATACCACTGTTTGATATTATAGGCAGTGGATATTTCTTTTAAACTAGGGGTTCTTACGGAAAATAGCGGACTTGTGTTCTCTTTCTAGTACATACCCCTAAATGCTGCCTCCAATAAAAGAAGATTTTAGCAACGTGAGATGTAACAGAAGATAATGGAGAGAATCAGCATTTGTGTTCCAAGAATAATTCTCCTTAATCTGGAGTCTGTGCCGCTGAAATATCAACAGGACCCTTCCTAATAATATACACATCACCCACGCCATTAGGAAATGATCATTGTGCATCCCATGACAAAGCTCAACTACAGAAGAAGAACACCACGGTGGTTAGTACAAGAGAGAAAACCTTTCTAAGAACTTGAAGTTGAAATCATAGCTCAGATAAAGCTAGATTGGGTTTTCAGATTATAAAAGAGCAAAAGAGTTAAAAATTTTTATTAGATAATGTTTAATGCCAAGAACAAGAGAAATAAAAAAATGTTAAATATAGTGAGAAAATATAGGAGAAAAAAAACACTTCTTTTTTATTACTCAACTAACCAGACTTTTTGATAAACAAGTTACATATGAAATGATAAAAATCTAAATGGAACTCTGAAGTCTAAGTACTTCATTATTTGGAAAATATTTCAAATTGCAAGTCAAGACTGAAGACTCATCCACCTGGAGACAATGTGTGTGTGAAGTACTAAAACGGGGAGCATTTATAAGTGATATTTGTATTTGTTACTTGTTTGCATAGTCTAGAACTGTGTCTTTGCCATAGCATTATCTTCACTCAAAGAAACAATTTCTACCTAATGCTCACATCTCAAAGTTCTGTCTTTAATCTCAAAAGTTATGTGGCTTTCCAGGGGTAAACAAACAAGCAAACAAACAAAAAAGCAAAAACATAATCTATCACAATATACCATATCAGGTTCATGCAGCATATTAGTAACCTATTGATAATATAATAAATTATCACACTTCATGATATAAGCACCTATCATGTCAAAACCACAAAAATTTATTTTCTAACAGTTATGGAAGCCATATATCCAGAGCTGCGAACCACAGAAAACTATCTTCCCCCCACCCTTGAACCCTAAAAAAAATCTGCCTGCTGTGGTTTAAAATTTGCTTGAGATTGGTAATTCCTTTAATTTATTTGTGAGGGTAGATTTAATTTCAGAGAAAATTTGATGGCAAAGTACAAAGATTTCCTATTATATAATCTCCCCTCCCATTTCTCTTATACTCTCTTTTTAAAGGGGAATATCTACAATTATTATCCTATACCTAGCCCCACTATTGCATTTTAGAAACAGATCACTTGTTTTCTAATTTCAAAAGTCTAAAGAGAGAAAGGCATTTCACCCCCAAGTCTCACACATACCTCATTTAGATTATGAAATGTAGGATCTCTGAGTTCATGAGACTTAGATGAAGTTTTGGAATTGAGGCTGAATGAGTTGACACTTTTGAGGCCTTAAGGTTAAGGTAGACATATTTCCATGAGAGATATAAATGAATCTTTGGGACATAGAGAGTGAACTGTGGAAGGCTAAATAATAACCAGTCAAATGTTCCCATCTTGCTCTTGAATGTTGTGGATATATACTGTTGTGACAATTTTTTTATGATTTAATTAAATTTGAATGGAAGTTGGGAGGATTATCTTGGTGGGCCCATGTTATCACTAGATTTTGCTAGACAGAAGAAAGACAGTAACAGTCCAAAAAAAGAAATATGAGAACAGAAATAAATGTCAGAGAAGGGGAAAGTTACTATGTTGCTGACTTTGAAACTATAGAAAGGGTACAGGAGACAAGAACTTTAAGTGTTCCTCTGGAAGCTAAATAAAGACAAATATTCTCCCAGAAAAAAAGTAGGCTTGCCAGGGCCTACATTTTGACCTAGTGAAATAATTTTATATTTCTATTACTCTAGAACTATGAAATAATGCATCTACATTGCTTTAAGCTCTTAGATTTGTGTTAATTTTTTACAGCAATAATAGGAAACTAAAATATGATTGACAGATAGTTCTATTTGTTCTTCAGCAGCATTAACATTGTTTCCCTGAAGACTGAAGTCAAAAGACAGATTAAAATGGACAGTCATTACATATCAGCATCTATCACTCCAAATCAAATAATTTCCCTATAGTCCTGATATTTATATTAATTACATACCATGGCATTAGAATATGGAAGGTGAAAAAAATGTTGGATATGAGCACTATTTCCCATTATTATATTTTATATTATTTTATAATACATTTTATAGACATACATTTTATTATTATCCCCCTTACTTTACTCCATATTTCAGTAATATATGCCAACACATAGAAAATTATTTTTAATAAATATTTTGTAAGCTAGGAACTAGATAAAATCAGCTTTTAGCTTAAGTCACTTCTTTATATATTTCTGTAAATAAAGCATCATCTGTAAGTAAAGACAGTTTATTTTGTCCTTCACAGTATATACATATATATTATTTTTTTGGCATCATATTCCTATGTAGGATCTCAAATACGAAATTGAAAAGAATAACAGCAGATAACCATGTTTCATTTCCAACCTTAGGAAAATCATCATTCTCTTTTTTCATCAATGATAAAAATATTATAGTTTTTAATTGTATGCCTTTTACAAGTTGAAATAATGATAAAGTTTGTTATATATGTTTTCTTCATCCACTAAAATCACTTTATTATTTCAATTTCTCTATTTTTAATTTTTTAAACACATTTATTTATTTATTCACAGTATATAATTTCTCTCCTCAGTTTTGATCATCATAATTTTCCCACAGCAAGGCACCCATAGTCCTTCACTAAAGTCCATTATACACATCTCTCCCCTCATTTTACTCTCCCTTCTTCTGAATTTCTCTATTAATGCAATGAGTTGATGAGTTGCACTGACTGTTCTTCAGAGGTAAACTAACCTTACATTCCTGAATAAAACTACTTAACACATAATATATTTATAAATGGATGGAATAAAGTTGCTAATATATTGTCAACAATTTTTTGTCTGTGCTCATGAAAGATGTAAATCTGAAGTCTAGTAATGTCTGGTTTAGACATGATGGAATGAATAGGAAAGCAATTATTCATATTCTATTTTCTGAAATAATTTAATGGAATTGACATCATTTTTTGCATGTTTACTAGAACACACCAAAAAAGTCATATGGGCCTGGAGTTTTCCTTATGAGAAGACTTTTTGCTACAACTTCCAATATTCAATGGAAGTTATTCTTCTAAGTAAGTTTGGTACTTTTTTTTCTTCAGGAATTTCATCATTTCACATAATTTATCAAATGTTTTGAAATAAATTTGCTAATATTATTCTTTCATTATCCTTTTAAAGTTATAGGCTCATTATCACCCCTCTAATTACTAATACTGATTTTTTTTAGAGTCAGTTTTTTTTTAATTATTGTGTTTTTATTAAGGTAAGAATGAAAGTGTGCTAAGTTTGAGGGGATATCACAGTTTGTGGGTTCTCACCCTTATGCTAACAATTGCAAGACACAGTGCAATCTCCAGGAACAACAGGGAATATTTACAAAGGGAGATTTGGTTAAGGAAAATTTCTAAGGCCACGAATGGCCACTGTCTTACCTTAGACAGAGTCTACTATCTCCAGCATTCAGAACCAAAAGTTGCTCCTGAAAGACTGTGCTGTCCCTCCAATGGGAGCCTGGAAATGTGGCACATTGGTAAGCAGTGGACCTGCTCCAACTGACCTGTGGAAACTGTGGTCCTCACAGGTGGCACTGCTGACGCAGCTGTGGAGCAACTTCTCTCCTGAAGCTGCTTCAAGTTTCCTCAATGAAGCTTCTTACAAGCCAGGCAAAACCCTCCAGAATCTTAACTGCCCTCCCAAGTCAGCTGAAGCCTCCTAAACACCTTCTCTTGAATCTGAGGTCTTCTCAAACTGAGTCAAACCTCTCATCTCAAGCTAGATTCTCAAACCTCCCAAGTGGAATCAAGGCTCTCTGCTCATGTCCCTTCTGCCTCAGGGTGACACAGTTAAAAATTGTTTTGGCACCAAAGTACCTGGTGGATGGAGTCTGAAAGATTCCTTGAGAGAAAATGGGAAGCGGGAAAAAGGGGGGAAAAGGGGAGGAAGAGGAGAAGGGAAGAGACTGAATGGTGAACTGAGAGAACCGGCACAAGTGGCCTGCCAGGGGAAGCCCCCTGAAAGAGTGAGCTGGTGGTGGCAAGAAGCCACATGGTGGGAGAGTGGCTGGCAAAGACATAGCCAGTGAAGAGTTGGATACCAGAATGGCAGGCCGGGGGTTACTAGGGGCTGATGAGGGCAGGCCTGGTGGATTTAGCCAGAAGCCACCGAAGGTGGACCTGGTAAAGGAAATTTGAAGAGCCTTGGAGAAGTGGAGCAGTGCAGAACACTGAAGAAGAAGCAAAGAGAAGATGCCAGAGAAAGACTGGAATTTATAGAGAGCCTGCCTCAGGTTTGGAAGGGCAAAGGCACACCATCTTGGACATTTGTCTTTGGGACCTTTGGGACTGAAAATGGTGACTGGGGTAAGATAACTGGGGTAAGATTGTGGCTTTAAGGACTTCTTGTTTTCCCTGTTAATTTCCCTTGTAAATAAAACCCTGTTAAACTGCTTTTGTCTGGCAACTGCTACCCGTGGGTGATGTGGACCCGTGACTTGTTGGTTAGAGGCTTCTGCCCATTTTTGATCTGATTTCACTTCCAGGGTACCCGCCTTTCACACTGACTGGTCCACTTTCCAAATCAATCTGTTTCCAAGACTTTGGTGGTGGTGCAAGCTGGACCTAATATTGTCAGTGGGAACTCAGACTTAGCAGACTTTCAAAACCAGCTTAGGGTCCAAAACCAAAACCCTGGAAATGCATCCAACCTACCCTGCATCATCTGGTGCCAGAACAGAAAAGACAAATACACAGTACCTGAAGGGCACTGACCATTTTCACAACTGACCTGCATGTCACAAAATGCTCTGGAGTATTGTTTCTTTGTTTCTCTTTTTCTCTTCAACCCAAACCCAGTTGTGCCAGGATTAACAATAAAACCTGGCTGCCTGGTGTGGTCTGGGTTGGCACAGCTCAGCTGAGGGCCTTTGCACCTTCAGAGAACAAGGCAGGAGCCATGAGGGCTGCTGCTAAACATAAAGATTGGCAATGATAATTTTCTTCCTTCCTAGATATTTGGCAGATAAATGTCATATTTTTCTTGATTAAGTTCACTAGAGTTAGATGAATTTTATTCCTCTTTTGAAAAATCACCTTTTCACTTCATTTCTGTTTTCTCTTTCCTTGCTTTCTAATCTTAACTTTATCCTTCTCCTTACTTTAAATATTGTCTCTTTCTATGATCTGTTATATTGTTGTTAATCTAAAAATTTAGGGGCATTAGAAAGGCAAGGAATATTAATTTTAAGTCAATAAGTGTCAGTTCGGATAAGAATACAGGCAGAAACCCAAAATGTGATGCAAAGTGGAATAGTCAGGAGTTTTTAAGAGAGGAGGAAATGATTAAGTATTTTTAAAAGAATAAATTAGTGTTAACAAATTAAACATTCTTGTCTGTACCTAATTGATTACTAATTTTATTCTGAGACAAAATGTCCATAATCTTCAGTCTTCATGATCCAGGTAAATTCTCAGAAATTGCTTGCTTGCATTGTTTTTTGGCCCAGTTCAAAGGTCTTTGACTTCAAAGGTCTTTATCTTCATTCAAAAGAGAAAAGTAATGCAGTTTCTCTGTAATGGTTATCCAGGTCCATTTTAAAAAATGGCTTCACAGATACCAACTTTCACTCAGGAAATATGCATTATTGATTTGTGGCATATCTTTATTTCTTATGTAAGCATAAACTTATGAATTTCTCTCACAGCACTGCCTACACTATAGATTTGAAGGTTTTTTTTTTTTAACTACAGAGTTCTTTTTTTTTAATGACCTGTAGATTTTCTTTTGATTCAGAGGTTATTAAGAAGTATGTTTGTGAATTTTCAGATATTTTCATTTTTCCCCCAAATATCTTTATTTTATAGATTCCGGTTCAATTATGATGTGGTCAGAGGAACGTGGTTTACATAATTTAAATCTGCTGATGCTAGTTTTGAGGTCCAGAACATCTTCTATCTTGGTGAATGTCCCTTATGCATTTGAAACAAAAGTTATTGGCTATTATTAAATAGCATGCCTTAGTAATGTTAACTATATCAATTAACTTGATATAAATGCTGTCATTTATAGCATACTACAAATGTCGATTACTACAGATAAATGACACTATTATTGTCAATTTTTCTACTTTCTGTTCTGTCAGTCAGTTTTTGCTTCTTGTGTTTTAAAGGTGTTAGAAGTTGCATTCAAATTTAGGAATGTTCCTATTAGTGTATTCAGTCACAGTTTGAGACAAAGAAACAGTAATGAGACAGAAGCAGAATTTGGCAGGAGTGTTCTTAAAAAGATTTCTTTAAAATAATATGCATCTCAATATCTGTCAAGTTATCCAGACAGAAATAAATTAATTCCAAGCTATGGATGACATAGAATGGGGTGCAGTAGGGATGCAATAGTGTTGTTTTATTTTTTTTTAGTAATTGCACATATGTGTGTGTGTATATATATATATACATATATACACATATGTACACATTAAGTCATTGTCCCATCACCTTATCATCCATGAACCAACTTTATCTTTTGTGAGTA
Organism: Uropsilus gracilis; assembly: GCA_004024945.1. NCBI lineage: Eukaryota > Metazoa > Chordata > Mammalia > Eulipotyphla > Talpidae > Uropsilus > Uropsilus gracilis. Next base: position 25,543 of record PVHY01009331.1, on the reverse strand, counting down.
GCTTTTATTAAGATATCTCTGGCCAGGGCTCCTTCTTTGGCATGCCTCATTCAGAAATTCTTCATGAGTAAACTGATTTTACTGTTTACAACAAGAGTATGGCTTGGAAAGACTAAAAAAAAGGACTTGCTTAAAGATAAATTGTATCTAAATTATCATCTAAAATCTCAGATACTAGAAAGCACTGAAGTAGGGAATTGATGAGTAATTTCTTGGTTAGTATTGTGGAACATAGGAGTTTTCCAACCTTTGCAAATAATTTCTGGTATTTTTTTTTTCATCATATGTAGGTTCCTCCACCATACAGTATTTTATTTATTGTTTGAAAAGCTTCAAAGGCAACCTGGCCAATTTTACTCCCAGGAGAGTAGTTTGCCATCTGCTCAAGCAGTAAAACTTCATAGCACTTGGTAAATATCAGTCCCAGGCTATGTCTACATAGCACAAAATGAAGGAGAGATTTCATAATGCTCTAATTATTTTTGCTTAGCTAGTAGGAGAATTTGACTTGGCTTATTTTCTGATTCCCATATGCAAATTGATATTAATACTAGTATTAATACTAGTATTAAATACTGATCAAGTTTTACCTTTTCCCACTAATTATATCACTTTGTCAATCATTCACATAATTACATAATTTTCACACTGCAACTTCACATCTCCATATGTGCACACTCCCTGTTAATCTTTTACCATTATCTTCAGCCTCACAAGCCTATCGCCAACCCCCAGTTCTTCCTTCCCTCCCTGTTACCCCTTAACAGCCAGCATATTTTTTCACAAATTCTAGGAACTATTCTTGCTGTTTTACCAGTTTTCTTTCTTTGGTTATTTAAATTCTGCAAATGAGTAAAATAATTCTGTAACTCTCACTTTCTGGTGTATTTCACTTAGAATAATCACCCCAAGATACCATTTTCTACAAAAAAGGGCTATTTCATCCTTATTTTGAATTTCATTGTGTTTGTCTTCCACAACCGCTTTGTCAGTGGATTATTGATGAACTTTTGTAAACCTACCTCTTGTTAACAATGCATCTATGAAATTGAAGTACATATATCTTTTCATACTAATGTTTTTAAATTCTTTGGTTAAAAAAATCTGGAAATGATAGTGCTTGTTTACAAGGCATTTCCATCCTTATTTTTTGAGGAGTTTCTATACCATTTTCCACAGAGGCTGTGCCAAATTACATTCCCATTAAGAGTGGATGAATTTCCCTTTATCTCCATATCCTCCTCAAACTTTGTTAATTTCCAGTCTGCTTGATATAGACATTCTGCCAGGTATGACATGGTCTCATTTCCCTGATAATAGATAAGCATTTTTCATGTGTTTGTAGGCCATCTGAATGTCTTCTTGGACAATTATTTAAGTCTTTGTTCATTTTTCATGGTTGGCTAGCTTGGATATTAACACTTTGTCAGACGTGTGTTGTCTAAGTATTTTCTCCTGGTCTGCCTTTTTTGCCCAGGTTATCTATTTTGCTTTGTTATGGTTTCTTCTGCCATGCACAAACTGTTTAGTTTTATGAGCCATCTATCTAATTTTGCTTTTAATTCTCACTATTGGGAACACACCCCCAAATAACATTTATGTGGTTGATGTTCAAGATATATCACTTTTATTTTTGTTTGTATATTTTATGGCTTTTTATCTTATTCTAAATAGAATGTCCAGTTAATCCATTTTAATTAATTTTTGTATATGGAGTTAAGCAATGATCTATTCTTTTTTTTTTCTTTATGGCATATGTTCAAGGTTCCAAACACCATTTGTTAAAGAGGTTTTCTTTCTTCCTAGTATGTCCATGACTCCCTTTTCAAAGATTAACTGTTTCAAATGTATATAGGTCTATTTCTGAACCCTCATTGGTCTATGTTTTTATTTTTTGTTCTAATACCACACTGTTTTGATCAAAATCACTGTGTAGTTTGGATCCAGGGAGTATGGTACCTTCATTTTTCTTTGTTCTTAAGATTCCATTGGTCATTCATGCTTTTTTGAGATTCCAACAATTTTATAACTTCTATTTCTTTAATTTTTTTTAATTTGGAGTTTAATAGATACTATGTTGAGTATATAAAATGTTTTCAGTAAAATGGCCATCTTAACAATGTTTACTCTTCCAATGCATGGCCATCTTCCTACTTTTTAATTTTTAATATTTAATATCCTACTTCCTAATTTTTAATATTTCTTTGTCAGTATCTTACAGTTCTTAGTGGGAAGTTCCTTATCCTTCTTTGTTAAGTTTACTGTCAGGTATTTCATCTTGTAAACAAGACTATTTTCTTAATATCTTTTCTAGTTCTTTGCTTACAAATAGAAATACAACAGATTGTTGTGTCCTGATGTATTGATCATTTACTATATTCATTTTTTTATTCCTAGTAGTTTTTTGTAGCATCTTTTGTATTATATATATATATATATATATATATATATATAATATTATCAGTGAATAGTGATAGAGTCACATCTTCTTTTACAATTTGGATTACATGAATGACTTTTTATTCCTAATTGTTCTAGCTGTAAAATCCAATATTTGAATGGTAACAGTGAAAGTGAGCATCCTTGCATTGTCCTGATTTTAGGGGAAATGCTTTTGTTGTTTCATCATTGAGTATGATGTGCTTATGTATGTCAGATATAACCTTAGTTCTGTTGAACTAAGATCTGTTTATTCTCATTTTATTAAAAGTTGTGTTTTTATGCTCCTCAGAAATGAGTGTTGAATCATGTCAAATGTATTTTGATGTCTACTGAAATGATCGTGTGATTATTATCTTTAATTTTGTTGGGATGTGGTAAATGTACTGAATGATTTTTGTGTGTTAAACTAACCCTGAATCCAGAAAATTAATCCCACTTGATCATGCTGGATGATTCTAGGTCTATATTGCTAGATTAAATTTGCTAAGATTTTCTTGAGGATTTTTGGATCTATTATCAGCCGTTAGTCTGTAATTTTCTTTCTTATGTTCTCCATTTATTGTTTTAGCATAAAGGTAAGGCTGGCCTCATGAAATGGGTTTGAATGCTTTCTCCTTTTTCACTTTTTTAAATATTTTGAGAAAGATAGATGTAGATCTTTTGTGAGGGTTTGGGAGAATTCACTAGTGAAGTTATCTAATCCTGTGATTTTATTCTTAGGTGACTTTTGATTAATCTTTTCATTTATGTATTTGTGATTGGTCTATTCAAGCTCTATTTCATCATGATTCAGACCTCAAAGGTTCTCAAAACCTCCCTATTTCACCATATTATTGGTTCAAATTTTGACTTTTAATGATGCTATATGAGAAAAGCAAATGTATAAGGGGTTTTATCCTGAATAAAGTTTATACAGAGAAGAAAACCCCATGATTATTTATCTTTTTGTTTATCCATCTAACAAATCATTATAGAAAACTCATCTACTAAGCAGAATTCTGTACAGTGGAATGTTAAAAAAATAAAATGCATTTATCAAATAACTTTTCTTACATTATCAATCTACTCAGTGGTATATGAATGTATATATGAATGCATAGTCAATGATAAAAGCTAAAATGTTCAAAATGATAGTGACATGCATTTGAACAATGATTAGGAAAAGTTATTATGAGAAGGTGACATTTTAACAGAACCATGAATAAAGTGAGCCTGCTGCCCTGAGGGGAAATTATCTTAAGTGTAAAGAACAGCTGTTACAAAATCCCTAAGGCGAGAGAAAGCAAGAAGGCCAGTATGTCTCCTGAAGAGAAAGTAAATAAGGGGAGAGTAGTAGAAAATGATCTCTAAGACATCTGGATATGAATGAAAATACAATAAAATTATATGTAGCCTAATCCTCTTTTTACCAAGTATGACTGGAGATCATTGTAGAATTTGATATTTTACAATGGACAGACATTTGATTGGATGTATTTTTTGAAAGGATCCTTTGGACTTCTGAGTATAAGAGAAAATAAATCATATGGGCATTGTCCACAAAGGTACATGAAAAGAGTTGAACTAGTAAGACATTGTGTGGGTTCAACTGCAAGGGGATGGGAGCTTAGATGAGTAAGCTCCCAATAAAATTAAAATTAATGAGAAGTTCTAGAAATCTGGATTTTTTGATGTGTCTTTTGACATAACTTAGCTGTATGAGATAAAGTTTTCATATGTCAGCATCACCAGGTCACCACTGGGTTAATGTTTGGCAAAACTACTAAAATTGGAACACTGTGAGGGAAGAATTATACTATGGGTTTTGGGAAAGTGTGGCAGGAAATATGGAAAGAATCAAATACTCAATTTTGAATAAGCAAAAATTCAGATGCTATTATACATCCAAATAATATGCTAATTAGACAGTTTGTAAAATTGTGGAATAATAAAAGCCATAATAACAAATTTGGGAATCACCAGAATGCAAATTGAATTTAGAATCTTATAAGTAGAAAATAAATCTGAGATTTAATCCTTGGATTAGTCTTTTGTTTTATACCCTGATATACTCTGTCAAACACATGAAAACTAACTACAGAATGAGAATAAAAATAAGAATATGTGGTCTTCTGGAAGACTAAGAATTGAACTATTTCAGAAGAAAGATCAGATCTGTGCCTTGCTTCTTCATACTTTCTCTCATTTTATCTCAATTAGAATCAATATGAGTAGGAAGAAATAAGCACTTTATACTGTGAAGGAGCTAGAAAATGAAGTTAAAAAAATAGAAAATGAAGTTGAAAAAATAGGAAAATGTGAGGTTATACATCATATTTCTTGAAACACCTGGAATGCACACGAAAAAAACCATCTTTTGTATAAGGTTTTTGGAGCTCTCTGAACAACACCACAGATGAACAAGGTACATGTAACTGTATATCTGCTTAACTGCTATGTTTAATGCCAATGACAGAATTTTTTAAATTTTTCTCATTTATAGGGTATCAGTGATGTCAATAACCAATATACTTAGATTTGAGTAATTTATTAAGGAACTAAAATGACTCCTGAAACATGACCTATTTTTTGGTTGATTAAAGAAAAAACAACATTCTGAAGTCTTAACTACTAGACAAAAAATTAATACTATTTTGGTGCTAAAATTACTCCATGTCTCTAAAGTTAGAGTGTATGAGTCTATAGTGAGCATAGGGAATCTGTATTTCTTTTTCTCTGATGTTGAAAGATCCAATGCTAGTATATTCCCACTGATAAACACACTATCTATTCCCATAGTAGCCAGTCTGCACAAGTTAATTGCTTGGACCTGACAGTGCAAAGAACAGCATTAATAAATGGGGTGTACTGGGTTGTAGAAAGAACAGATGTGAGTTTTCTGCTCCACTGTACGATGAATTAATTCTCTATCTCTCCATTTATATACTGTGGTCACCATTCAGGACCTGTGTTTAAAGACTCTATTGTAAAGCACTCTTCATATAGTCTTCACTTCTTCACAAATATCCAGTGGCATTTAGAAGTTCTCCATTAGGACACAGACTTTTTTTTTTTTTTTTTTCAGTGTTCAGAAGGGGAGGTGATTACTTGAAATGCTGCTGAAATATGATTTTTGTTTCTGGTTGCTCTTAACAACTCTTGCTTACCGACCTACTGCTGCCTGAAGAAAATAGAATTGTGCAATTTTCTATAACTTTGTCCCAGTGGAAAATGTAGTTGAAATACATTTTGTAATAAATTTTGCTATTTTGTTTTTTATCTGACTCCAAGTATGCAGCATCTTTAAGCTCCTTGGAATGTAGCATTAGCTAACAGTTCAGAAGATTGGTCCGGAAAAAGAAATACACTTATCTAAATACCACAACAAAGTAAAAGTTTTTTCCAAAGACGTCATTACTTGAAGTCAAATGTAATGCAAACTTATGTGTACTTATTGTTTCTCTGGGCCCAGACAAACTCTTGTGGATTAAAAAAAAAAAAATTGAAGCTTATTGCTAGAGAGAAATAATTAGGGATACAGGAGTTTTTATTTTTCCATCTCCAGATATATATTGCAGGCATCATTCTAGTTATTCATGTTATTCTGACATACTCAATTATTACAATAGTCAAGTATAAGGGTAAGAAATTCTGCTTCTGGAATATTATTTCTCAATCTCAAATTGTTTTCTTAGCTGTAAAATGAAAACAATTGTAAATGCTTCATAAAGATTTAGAGTTATCCCTCTAATGTATTTAACTTAATCTTTGAATTGAAAGCTCTCTGTGCTGGTTACAAGTTATAAATTTAAAAATTTGGTTGTAAATGAAGAAATAGATTGCTTTCTACATAACATTGCCCGGGTTACATAGACCATATGAAGAAGATCTAGAATTTAAATCCAAAGCTGTTTGTCTCCAAACATCTACAATCTTATTTATTGACTGTTTTATTGAACACTAAATGAGGAATTTAAAAGCAATATTTCCCTCAGTTAAAAAAATTGTGAAAAAGATTATGCTATTTCCATTTTACTGATGAAGAAACTATAGATCAAAGGTTGTAAAGGATATTTCTGACTATTTCAAAGCTCATAGAAATAGGACACAATACCAGTTCAATCACACTGCTATTTTACCAGAAAGAACACAAAACTTCTTTCTGTGTTTAGATTATAAACAGCATCTTTTAAATTTTTGTGAAATGAATGGACCTGACTCAAAATCTGAAGTTTTTTTCTGTATCATCACTCCATTATGCCTCAAAAAGAAAGTCAAGCTTCACACACTATTAGCATATATACAATTTCAAACCAGTAATCTATCTGCCAAATGAAGGAAGCTGCTCAAAACTATCACAGAAGTACAGGGTATAAGAGGAATCCAATAATTTCACACTGATAGGTTTTTATGCAGTTTGTTTAGAGAAGGGGAAAGCCACTTTTCAGCAAGGTCAGAAAGACAAACATCTCCATAGTCTCAAGCTTCCTTATCATGTGGACCAGGTCATCCCATGAATATGATAAGGTGTGGCATTAAGGAATACCAGGTAGAGTAAGTATGAACTATCACTTAATTGTAGAAATTTAGGACTACCAACTACCAATCACCTGATAACTTTTGGGATCTGATACATAATGTGGTCCTTTTTATCAAGGAAGTAAAGAAAGTATCCAGAATGTAAAAAATTATACTTGGATACAGATAAGCATGAAATGAATTATAGAAAGTCTGACTCTAATTCTTATAGTTATTGGATGCCTCCAAAATATAACTGACTTTAAACATTTAATGTATTATATCTTTCTTGTTTTTTTAAAGATTAACAAATTTAACATGTCGTTAACATAGTGTGAATAAAAATATGCACTTAAATGTATTTCTACATTATCATTAAACAAACATTAAAAATTCAAGAAATATTTCATTTTTCTTGAATTTTGTTTATTTTCCTTATGTGTCATAAGACTTCTCCTAAACTTCAGAGAGCTACTTTTATGGTTCTTAAATTGAAACACAACTAAAATGATCTCCAGATCAGACACTGTGATATATAGGAAGCCTCCCCACACACGGATGCCAATATCACCCAGCTTTTTTACTATCTATCTCAAACTCTCACTGACCAATTGCCAAATAATACTGAAGAATAAATAAAGTAAAAATAAGACAAGATAAATTGTAACACTTCCCATTTAGCTGGGAAAAATCATGATAGTCTTCAAATACATATTGACTGATTCTAAGAGACAGAATAGATGAGCTAATGTTCTAAATAAAATGTACCCCAATCAAGATATGGGCTTTTTGTTTAAGGGTTGATGTTTAATATAACATGGAATAAAAACAATATATTCACTTATTACCTTGACTTAAGGAAAACACATGAGAACTTGTACTGAGAGATCTCATATAGAAATCTAACACCATAATGGATGTTAAACAAAATTGTCAGATCATTTGCTTCTACTAATCACAGTAATCAGGCACAAATCTCACCTTTGCACAGATCTTTTATTTTCTTTCAATCCTTGTTTTAATGTGTTTTTATAAAAGTTCTATTCTTATGTGTTGTTGGCATTACTGTTCATAGAAACATCACACTCGTTCTTTTTCCACATCCCTCTCTTACTTCCTATTACATGAAAAAATTCAGACATACTAAATCATCCCCAAAAATGGGAAAGGAAACAGGAAAGATGGTAAAAAGGTGGATGGTGATATAGTTAAGTGCATAAACTAGACTATATTACAGATTTGGACCTGAGTTTTAACTATTATGTGCTTCCTTTGTGACCTTGAGCCAACTATATAATTTTGCTACAAGTTGTCTCATCAGTAAGATGGGAATAATAATTTCTATTTCAGGGGGATGTTTTAAATGAGATCACACATAGAAAGAATTTTCCTTAGTACCATTTGCATAAAGATATTCAGTGATTTTAGTCAAAAATGGCTGTAGCTATTATAAATTACCAAATAGTAGTTAGGAGTGCTTTCTTTGCTAATTTACATATGCAAAAAGATGCTATAAAATATTTTCATTTCTCTTTGCAATCCCCCTTTAACCTTCACATAATATTAAGTCAAGTATTTCTTGTATTGGGAGATGAGAAATAATACCACTCTTACTCCATGTGGGAGTTATAATTGAAAGGTGTGGATGATATTAACCTAAAACTTCAGAGTCTATTCAAAAGGTAAAGTGAGTATTGGGAATCAAAGCATTGTAATTTAGGAAGCACATGTTCAGGATAGATATGAAAAATATGTCCTGAAGAGGAAAAACAATAGAGATCTTTATGGAAAGAAGAAAGTTGACAAGTAACAGATGGGGTGATGGGTCAGATGACGGTACCAACCATGTTAAAGGGTCAGGTGGAGAGATCCCACAGTAACACTAGGTAAAACTTCACCTTATCAATCCTCTCTTCTTTTTTTAAAAATAAAAAGATAAAGTGAGTATTGTATATTGTAAGTATAGTATTTATATATACTATTTAGAACAATAAATATAAACGTGCACAATAATTACATATAATACAAACAAGCATGATAGGATTATAAAAGTGAAAAGTTACTATATGGTACTTTTCCAATTTTTTCTGGTTTCTTACAAGGAAAATATAATTATTTTTATAACCAGGTAATAAAATAAAATGGATACCTAACTACTTGATCCACCTAAAAAATAACAGATACAGATTTTTAATGAAAAGTTGTGAATTGCAGCATTTAGTAAACTCCCAATGTAAATGAAAAGTTGGTTTAGCAAAATTTGTTTATCTCATACTCCTTACTGCCCACCACTGCAATTCTATGCATGTCATTAAACTGGGAGAAAGAGAATTACAAGGAAAGAAAAATAGACTAATGGCGTGGCTGTCGATATAGGGGTGTTGAAATTGAGGTGGGTCCTTCACTTTTGGGCAAATAAAAGTAGAGGGTGCTAGGGACCCACTTCCCAGTGTGCTGTGGTGAGCCAGTAGATGTGCCCTGGGCCACAACATTGCAAAAGAAGTATTTGAACTGAGATGACTATGTGGGATTTCAGCAGCAGAGACAACCCAACGGCACCCAGTGTCAGCCACACAGAGGTTCAGAAAACAATCAAATCTTTACTGAAGATAGGAAGATGACATAAAATTATTCTTTAACTCAAAGATGAACTTTCACAAATAATAGCTGTTCTGTGGGTCAAGAGGCCATTGAAACAAATGCTGTGGGAAGAACAATCGAGAGTCTCCTTGGATGCCAGCACAGAACAGATCAAGACTGAGAAGGGGAATTCTCTTACCATTTACACAGATTATTTTCAAAACCTGACCCTTAGAGAATCAACTCCAGAGATGAAGAAAGTGGAGAGAAATATTCTGTATTTTATTTTAAGCTTGAAATGATTGCGAAAATCTCTGTTTCCCTAGAATAAATCAATTGAGATGCTGATCCTGGATGAAATTGGGAATCAAGATAGAAATGAAGTTCAGTTCAGAGAAAATAAAGTGCTCTTTTACACACTTGACTTTTGAGCCTGTGAAAATATTGTATTCTACATATTCCGTTCTCTTTGCCTGTCTAGAGTAGGTTTTATTTCCATGTGGTAAAAGATTAAATGATATATCAGAGAGCTTATGCTATTTTCTTAACACATACTTAAGCACTGTGTCTAGTTAAGATGACTGTTACCAAATTTCTGGTGGGTCTGTTATTTGTAAGTTCATAAGGGGACTTATTAAAATTCCCTATTTCTCAGAGTTTTGATTTCTTAGATCTTTAGTAAAATATAGGAACTTGAAGCTTTTGCACAGCATATTGTTATTTTGATGCTGCTTTAGATATCGAGCAAAGAGAGTTCCTAGTGAAAAAGTAAAAACAAAAGAGAGAACCAAAGAGAGAGTGAGAGAGCAAGAGCAATAAAGATAAGTCTCCCCCAAAGGGTTAGATAAGTTTTTCTCAATATTCCCCGAGTAGGAGTTTTCCAATCAGCTTCATCTTGGTATGGGAAACTAAGGTTAATTGAGGCCCCATAGGCCTGAGAGAAAAGTATTACTGTTACTTAAAAATACAGATTGGTTAATTTAGGTATACCTTCAGAAACAAGATTTTTTATTGGAGAACCCTATTTTAAAGCAGGGCAAACATCTAGAGGCAAGATTTTGTCACATGAAATACCCCTTCCATTTCAAATAAAGTCAACCTTGCCACTCTCCTTGATGCCCCAGGTCCCTTAAAACAGGGTATATATCCCTGGTCTTCCCAATTTTACTGTATAATTTATAACCATGTAAGCTCTCCACATGTATGTTATCAAACTTTGATTGTTTTTTTCTCCTACTAATCTCCAGGATATTAATTTGCTCCCTGTTCAGCCTCAGAAGAGCCCAGAGGGGTTGGGGAATTTTCTCCTATGCCACAATGGGGAAGAGAAAACTGTAGTGTGTGGGCAAGCATTAAAATATTTACATCTATATTGTTAAGAATCAAAATTCACCCAAATAAATTTAGAGCTCTATTTATTTTATAAACCATTCATAACTTGGGCAGCCTATCATCTATCAAGCAGAAAGTCACTGCAAGAAGTTACACAAATGGAAGTTCTATTAAACTGAAAAGGGGAGGAGATAAAATTATTAGTGGGATAAAAAAAGATGATTTTAGGTCAAGCCACCTCTGCTTTGGAGAATTCAGATTACCTCACTACTGATGATAAGAAAACTGCAGGTTGATTAGCTGAAGTTTCCATGTTGGGAAGAGGTTAAGACCAAAATTTAATTCAATATTAAGTTTTGGTGAGGTTTATTATAAACTCCATATTTTATCTATTTTTAGCAATACAAAATAATTACTCAGCAGTTTGTCACAGTATTTAAAAGAATATAAATTTCTAAGTTTAAATTACAGAAGTGCCATCTAACTTTGTTTATTATTTCCATACAACCATGACTATGAACAGTCATCAAAAGTAACACAAACTTATTAGAATAATTGTGAAATACATTACTAAGATACAGAAATCATTATAATAGAAATTACAAGGAAATCACAAGGAGAAATATGTGTTGACTAAATGAATGTAGAATAACTTTTAAACCAAATTATTCAAACAAATTTAAGAATAAAGCTAGCCATTTGCTGGACAAAATAAAATAGTTTACTTGCTAAAGAATTGCTGTATCTAACAACTCTACAGAAATCAACCATGCAGCATTAGTCAGAAATGGAGTGCTTAAAACAGTTACTGAGAAGGAAATTCATTATGACAAAATCATGCTGCCCACTTTTTTTGTCTTTCCTAATCTCTTCCAGGAAGAACAGTTTTCTTCAGGATGAGTGAAGCCTCAGACATTTTGTCAGCATATTAACTTAATAATAGTATTCTCAGTTGTTCAGATTTACAGGTGAGCAACCTCAGTTTACCCAGTACTGACACAGTTTTAGTACTGACAGTCTTGTACCCCCCACAAAAAACCATGAGTCTCAGACAAGACAGCTAACCACCGTATCTGTGAGAGAAAAAAGATGATTTGACATAATTATTCTACTTAGAAAAGATGAATACAATTATCATAGAGATAATATTTTGAATACTATTCATGAGCTATCTCTTTTGCCTTTTATTTTTTACATTTTATAATGAAGTAATATTACATTAAAATCTCGTCTGCCTTTCTGAGCACAAGCTTTACATTTAGTTTTCCCAAAGCATCCGTCTGTTTGGGGTATGGCAGATGAACAATGCTCTAGGGGGATGTAAAGAGTTTGGGACCTGATATAAAAGGGATTCTTGGTGAAGTAACAGTATAATGTTTGGCTTTAGTATTCCCTAAGAATACTAGGGAAGGGTTGCTACTATCACAATTATGCAGTAAGATGATAGTCTACTATCCGATATGTTCTTCAGATAGAATTTATAAGATTTCCTGCCTCTGAGATGATTGAAGCATAGACTGAAAGACATAAAATATAAATATTTATATTTAATAAATTTACATTTTATTGATATTTATATTTCTAAATATTTATTTATATTTAGTGGAGAAATGATCTTCAACTTACCTGAAAGGGTCAGGTTACTTTTATATAAGTTTGCAAAGAAAATCATCCCATGCTCCCCAGAGTCTTTCTTTTTCTTTTTAATTGGACTAAATGGAAGTTAAATTTATTTTTTTATATTTTATTTTAATTTATTTTTGCATATTTTACAATATATGATTGTGTAACTCCTGATCCCCATGGGAATATGTCCCTCACACCACATCTCCCCTGGTCACTTTGCTCCTTTCTTTTTGTTGTTTGTCCATGTTTAGCCCTTCAGTCTTTTTTTTTTTTTTTTTTTTTTTTTTTTTTTTTTTTTTTTTTTTTTTTTTTTTTTTTTTTTTTTCTGGATCCATTTCCTCATCCTTGGTGAGGGTGCGATTTCACGGGACTTGGCAGAACATGCTGTTTATCATTCTTGTACTGCTTTTGGAGTACCTTTGGCTTGTATGATTGTTTCTTGTTTCTTGGTGGGTCTCATCTCCGTAGTTTGTGCCACATTTTGTTGCTCCTTCAGTCATGCTTCAGGTCTTTGGCTTTGGGGGCATGGCTCTGCAGTATGGTTTGGAAGAGCAGATCCTCGAAGAGACAGCCATCAGCTGATGGTGGGTCTTCTCCCTTGGGGCTTTGCTGTGGGGCCACTGCAGACTCATGTTGCCCGGGGTACCACAGACTCAAGCAATCCCCAGCCTCAGCTTCCCAGGTAGCTGGGATTACAGGCATGTGCCACCACGCCCAGCTATTTGGGACTAGGACTTGCTGTGTTGTCCCGAGCAGGACTCAGACTGCGATCCCCAGTCCCAGCCACTTCATAGGCTGAAGCTTACAGGCACGAGACACCATGCACAGCTTTCAGCGGTATCTTCCCTCTAAGCAAAGAGGGTGCGCAGTGCCCTTATTGACAGCTTCTCTGAGCCAGGTTTCTGTTCACAGCTCCTCTGTGGCATTGTAGGTGTCATATTTTGTTTGTTCTCCCAGTTCAGTGCTGTGTGGTGCTCGCCCTGTTCCCCTTGAGTCCTGCCCAGGTGGCACATTTGAAGGGACTTTCCTCCAGTACCTCACTCGTTTGGTTTCTGTGGATGAATAATTGTCTTAAGATATTATTCCTGATTAGGGCTCTCATGTTGGAGGCAAACCCAGAGGAGACTGTGGCAGACATGCCCCGCCCCCCAACCCCCTGCCTCCCCACCCAACACGGCCCTGCTTCTTCACAGGCCCCAGATGTGCTGTGGGGCCCACGCCAGCCAGGCTCAGCCTCTCCCCAGGCTGACCCCAGCTCCACCCCACCTGACCTCAAAAAGGCGAGTGGAGCCAGTGCAAGCGGGATGCGTTGACCATGCCATCACTGCGTGGCCGCGGAAGGCGCGGGCGCCAGTGTCAGTGCGAAACCCATGCGCAGGTCAAGCCCAGCCTCACCCTCCCCCCCCACCCCAGTCTTTCAAGTTGTCAAATAATCGAATATCAACAACCAAGAGATCAGTGCAGCGAGACAAGAGAAACAACTGTAGAGACACAATGTCACCATGTGCACTTATGCGCTCACCGGGCTGGGAAGACCTGGGACCTCATTTTGAAGATGCCTTCAAGGAGAGCAACACACCCTCCTCACACTACGGGAGAGGAAAGGAAGACCAAAGATGGGGTAATCAGTCCCACATCAAAGCTGCAAACTGAGGCAGAGGAGATGATCTACAAAGGCCATTCACAGACGCCTGTATCCACAGAGAAACTTCACCAACACTGACAGGGGGTGAGACCCCCGAAATCTGACACCAGAGCCATAAGGTAAAGTAGCAAACCAGTGAAGATGACTTTGGGGAAGACGGCCTGCAGCAAGAAAATATGGACAGATCACAAATGAATACAGACTGGCCACCCAACACAAACTTAAAACTGAAAACCTATCAGCAAGACTCGCCTGCTGGTTCCACAACAGTCTCTCACCCAGTGAAAGGACACTGCCACAGGAAAGACAGACTAATGGACTTAGCACAACTAGTAAACAACAAAGAGCAGGGTTTGAAAGAATGGAAGGGGCACCAGAGGGAGGGGGGAGGGGGAAAACACAGAAAACCCAAAAAACACTTACAGAGGTTGTGATCTAAAGAACAAAATAAATAATATTTAAAAAATTAAATATCAGACAAATAAGATAAGAGAAAATTTCAAAAAGGACAATAATATGTATACTTTCTGCATGCATAGGGAACACTCAGTATGACAGGGGCATTTGCCCTGCTCTGTTTTCAGATGCCACATTAAATAGTCCAGTCAAGAGAAGGGAAATTAGGAACAAAAATGGGTAAAGGAGAGAACATAGATTTAAGAAATGGCAAGTTAAAGAATTTACCACAAACAAAGGCATGCTGATTAAATTCTACCTTCTCAATTTCAATCTCCAAATGAGATTATGCATTTACAGGGAACACTCATACAGAGATAAGTTTATATGAAAATGTATTTCTCAAGAATAACCTCCAATCAATCTTCAGAATACCTCTTATGCAATCAACCTTTTCCCAAAAAGGCATATTTTGATATGGCAGATTTTTGCTACCTTATAATTACAGACACTAAGGAAGAGTTCTTCTTACTCTAGGGTATAGTAGACAAAAGAAGGAAAATGGGAAGCAATAGAGAGACAAACATCAATATGTACAATATCTGAATATCACTAAGAAAAAGGGCAGAGGATCCATTCTTTCTTGAAATAAGTAAGGTTCAAGGAGGAAACCATCTCACTGAAAGCCTGTAATCATTAGAAACAGGTAACTGATGGTATAATGATGGCCTAGATTTGAATATTCCCAAGTCACTATCAAAACCCACTTACCATAGATGAATTGAGAGCAAACTGGCCTTTAATGGTGTGTCTTATGGATTAGCAAGGTTCCTTTCTTTCCCTCATAGAGTCTGTGAGAGGATCTCCAGACTGGTATGTCAGATATAATCTGAGAGATTCCAGAAAAAGAGAGAGAGATTAATGTGGGAGCATATATCAGACAGTTCTAAAATCCACAGGGCAAGGGAATATAGATTTAAGCAATTTGTTTTGGCAACTGACCAAGATTGCATTAATATTCAACTTTACTTGACTAAAGTTTATATAGATTTATTCTTGAATAGAGGACCTTGACTTCCTTTTTCTTGGAGCACTTACTGTAAGAAAAGTTACACTTAAAATTCTTACTCTGCTCCTTTGAGATGTAAATTTATACAATCCAGGAATGTCTCAAGGAGCTGACTACTATTCTCCAGAAATGTAATCACTTCTATCTCTGACTCTTCAACTTAATGAGACTTAGTTCCATTTGTATATCTCCACATTGGTATCTGGAAATCACCTCTAGGCAGAACAGTTAGGAGCAGCATAGGATTCACTTGTTTCGCTTCTCTCAGGGATTTCTACCTCCCTCCATTTGTTGTCTAGTCACTGAAAATAGTTGATTTAAAACTATTTTCTTTGATTTTTGGTTATTAATAGTGAAAAATCAAATGCCATCTCCTTTCCTTGATACATTGAAGTAGAATTGTTAGAGTGCAAAAGGAGGGGTAATCCAGATCCCACCCTAACTTGCACATGCTAGAGGTTCTACCATCTGCCACACAAAGACAAATGAACTCTTATTGTGAAAGAACTTTAGTAGAACTAGTATGCATAAAAAGATAAGAAAAGGTAATTTTCTAGTGAAACACCCAAAGTCACCTATCCCCTGGGAGATAAATGCCCAGCCAAACATGGTGCCAAAAGCTGAACCACTGAGACCTGAAAACATGTCCCAAGTCCAAGGTAACTTCTGGCAGGAAACCATAGGAAAGAGGGAGCCAGGCAATTCTGGGATGAAAGGACTGAAATTAAAGTAAAAGTCAAAATTAAAGGCTATCATGTCTGCCTCCACGCAGGTCTCTCATCTTGTATTTCTCCCATGAACCCCAGTCCCTGGTGCAAGTCTAAAGTCAAGAAACAAGAACTATTTCTTGTTCACAAATCTTCCTCTGCCTCCTTCCTCCAAGTCCTCAATTTCTCCTCCCAGGCTCAGCTCCACCCTTCTTTAGAACATGGGAACTCCCCTTTTGACAGAAATTACACTATGTAATAGAAATTCTAAAATGTTACACATTAGAAAACACCATTTTATCAGACATATCAAAAACTCTGTGGCCCAAAATAGCTTATTAGAATTCCCATTAAACATTGATATTTATGTAAAGTGTCTTTCTGTTTCCATTTGAAAAAACATAAGCTTTCTACATCCCTGCATAAACACACAGCTGGCCAATTGTTTAAAATGATAATATCAAGTGAAACTACATAAATATTTTCCTACATTTCTATAAAACATGTTATATTTTATGTTCAGACCTGTAGTATGTACAAATTCTTTATGACTGTTTATATATATTTTAGCTGGTTTTTTATTCTATAAATATATTAAGAAGAATCATAATTGAATGCCTATAAAATTCAGCAGAGAGATTCTTTAGACTGAAAATATATCGTCACAATATTTTTCCCCATACTTTTGCATTTACTTTTCTTGAATTCAAAGTCAAGCTCATTGTCTCTTCAGAGAAAAATCACTTAATAGCTGTAAAAGTTATTTTCAGTAGCTAAGAAAATTGTATTGAATGACGAGGCTCATAGGACATTACTTTTAGGACAATTATGGTAGTCAGAACTGTAGGAGGAACACCCGTATTCACAACCTAATATACATGCCCAGTATAAGAGTTCCCCTTAAGTATGACCAAGGCATATGTAACCAATCTTATTCTTGTGATTCAACAGCATCATTGCAATGATGTAGAAACTGCAATGGAATTAAGTCATCAATCAATTTTGTTTTGAGTTGCTCAAAATCAATTACCCCCAGATGGGCCTGACCTAATCAGATGAGCACTTTAGAAGAGGATTTAAGCTTTCCCTGAGATCAATGTGACTATACTGTCATTCTGGAAGCAAACAGCTATGTTGTAATGAGATCTATAAAAGGGTTGTGAAAGGACCCCCTTGCAGGGAGCTGTGAGAATCTCAAGGAGTTGTAGGTGCTGAGTAAAGCAAGAAAATAGAAACCTTATTCCTATCCACAAAGGGAATTGAACTTTTCCAGTAAATTTATGAAATAAATAAGAATAATACTCTGAGCTCCATTATGGAATGCCATCTAGTGAAAAACCTTTGTTGAAGCTGTGTGAAATTGTAATAAAGGACCCTGTTATACCATGTCTGGACTTCTGACTCATGTGAGATAATATATATCCTTGATTTTAAACTAGTAACTTTTGATTATATTGCTATATAATAATTAGTAGCCAATACAGCTACTTGGGTTATTAAAATAAATGTTTCTACTATATTTATATATACTTTTTCTAAAATAATAAATGCTTCTTCTAGTTTGTAAATAACCTCTGTTCACTCTCTTAAGAACCTCACCAATACCACTCAGTCATCTCAGATATTGTTGCATCCTGGTCCATAAGCATCCCACAATTCAGCAACCAAAAGGTTAGTTGAACTAGCATTGACCTCTGGAACCCTGCATTTTCAATTTGGAAGTTTCTCTTCTGATTGACCAGTGATCACATGAAAGCATTAAATAATTTTAATATAACATGATTTATTATATTATTTAATTATATTATATTGTTTAATAAAATGTGATTTATTATATTATTAATATAACATGATTATTATATTATTGTATACTACTCTTTTTAATTACATATGAAGTCCAATTTACAGAGAAGACAAAAGTTGTCTATAGAGACTTAGAAGATCACATAAATTGTGAGACCCAAAATTTATGTTCAGAATTTTCTGACATAAAGTCCATGGCTTTGCCCACCTATTCCTTTCTGGATTACAGAATGGTTTTATCCTCAACTGCAACTGATGACTTAACTTGATGTGCTTATAGAGTCCCTTGGGTAATAAGGCTCTAACTTTGGGTAGGGGAAATCCATCCAGTACATTGGTACCCATGCAACAAAAGCCGATTTGTGGTTTGTTTTTGTGACACACAGAATACATCTTACCATGTTTTCTGAAGTCATTTATGTTTTTTGAAATCACTTATGATGGCTCATTGATCAAGTGGAAACAATGCTAAGAAAAGTAATAAACTGAGTTGTTACTAAATTACTTTATAAAGTCCTGAAGAGTGTTTCAAAAGGGTCACTGAGTTACCATTTAATCGATTCCCATTGTTCCCATGAAGGATCTAAGGCCATTAGAAATATAATTTCAATTCAAAGCATGATTCTCCAACACAGCCATTCATTATAAAAATTAATTTATTATAAATATGTCACTAATAGTGTTTACTTTGTACTTTGTCAAGAACAACATATATTGCTTAATCAAATAACACTTGAAACTTTTATATTAATCTGTTTTCTGTAATAATACTGGGAATTGTTAAGTTTTCATATTATAGATTTTTCTGGAATTGACTGGTATTATCTGAATATGAAAAAGTCTTCCCTCCACTTTTAAATTATGGCAAAAAAAGAATCTTCACATTCAATTTCCACAATGATTGAATTTCCTTTATGCTATATACTCATTTAATCTATTTTCTCACGAGTGATCTACTTTCTCTCTCTCTCTTTTTTTACCTATTTGTCATGGCAAAGCAAATTACGCTTCTTAAACAGCAGGTAGTATGTATTTTCTGGCTAACCTTCTAATGGATGCAAACTTCACTGAACAAGATAAAAATATTTTTAAATGTACACGCATTCAAATATTTTATATTCACTGACTGACCACAGTACCCAACTGAGCAATTATATTGTTCCAAATGGAAATCATTCTTTAATGATATCACAACATCAGAACATGGTAAACAGCTTCTTAATCAAAGCTAACTCTTCTTGCTCTTAGAGAAGACTTTCTTTGCATATTTATGTATACATTCACAGAGGCAAAAATAGACCTGGCCATTCTTGTTCTGAAAAATTTCTTTATAAATAAATAGATGTAGATTTTTTTCAGTAGAAGCTCCATATTTACAAATAAATGGATTTAAAATATGTTAAATAGTGAAAATAAAAATAATTTTAAAGTTAATTTTCTCTCAACTTTGATGGTAGTAATATTTATAAATGAATTTCTGAAATATCTATTTGAATTACTTCCTCTCTTTCTTTCTGTAAATTGCGTTTTTCTAACTGATTTTGTCCTATTTTATATTCTAAGGCATAGGAATTGTTATATGCAAAGAATATGATAAATATGCTACAAAGTATGTTATTTTCTATTTCCTTTTGTATAGTCAAGCAATTCTTCAAATACTTGTTAGAGCTGGAAGTATTCATTAGAATGGTAGTATGAAAAGTTGACATTTTTGGAGGCATTTTTTAAAAGGAGTCAGGAAGTCACTACCTGAATTGTTTGAACTGGGCCAGAACCTTAGGAATAGGTCTTAAAAATGACTGCTTTGATAGACAATCAAAGAAACACTAGCTTGAAAGTTTCCCAGATCATGAGAACTGATGCTTATGGAAATTATTTTGTCAGAATAGTCAGTAACCATGTATAGACAAAAGTAATTTGAGCTTATTAACACCAATTAACTACTTTCTCTTTCATTAAGCACTTTTCCTCTTCTGTCTTCCTTTATTCTCATAGAAAAACTCCTGACTTTTGTTCTTCCTCAGAAAATGCTCAACGTTTGTGCCTGAGTCTACATGACCTGAATTGTGTTCTTTGATGCCAAATAAATGCACTATGCCTTTCTTTTGAGATTATTTTAGGTTAAATACAGTGATGCCTTATTATCTTTTTTTTGCTTACCTCTCAAATTCAAGTATTGGATGAGTCAAATGCTTGATTCATCAAATATTTTTCATCTTCTTTTTGTTTGCTTAAACCCCCACTACCAATGTTGGCTCACACATTTATGTTTCAATCTTAATCCTTACCCTTTACATAATACCTCCACATGAATGCCTAATCATCACATCAACTCTGACATATCCAAAGTTGCAATTCTTCAATGTTCTCTATCAGAGTGAAAGGTAACTTTGTTCATATACTAGTCTTTCTTAACTATTTTATTTCTCTAACATCCTATCCCATAACCCTAACTCTCTATTTTACTACCAAAAAGCATCCCAAGTTTATTTAAATTTGACCCCTTCCACTTCCACAATCATTATCTTTCCTCTGGATTACTGAAATAATCTTTGGGGAAGACATTACTTTTGTTAACCAAAGCCTGGTTCCCCCTACTTATGTCTGTGAAGAGTCATGCTTTAATCTATCCACTTAACATAAGTACAACTGTATGTTTCTTGCCTTTGCAAATGAAGTACATGAAGATACAATTCATTTCACAATAAAATGAAGTCACTAATTATCACTGCTGACTCAAAATATTGTTGTTTTTTATTTAGCAAGTGAAAAAGCTAAATCAAACCATCAAAGCATGGTTTGATGTAGAGATGCCAGGAAATTAAAGCAACGTGTCATGTGGCATGAAGAGTTGCTTCAAACCACAGCACACTTTGCATGTTATTGTCTAGCCTGGTACAACTAAAAATACCCTCCTTGATGTTATCTTACTTACTTCCATCTCTACAGATCATTTTTAACAAAATTACCAATTACTCTCTTAACACATAAAACCTCCCCATGATTTCCCATCATAATCTGAACAAAATTCATTAGCAATACTCTGGTGAACTGGTATACAGTCTGAAATATTTTCTTATCATCTTCCTTTCAAACATCTGTACTCCACATTCACTGGAGTTCTTTACTTCTTCAAATATGACTAGTATTTTCCTGCTAAAATCAAAAGCAAGATGTCATTTTTTGTTACCTGCAATATGATCAGTGTATTCATTGCAAAAGTTAACTGAAATTCAGCTGATGAGAAAGTTTAGAAAACAGTTTTTTGCAACCTCCTAGTTCTAGTAGTACAGAGAAGAATATAGATGAACAAGAGAGGGGACTAAGAACCAATAAACAACTATCCATTGCCCTTGGCATAATATAAATTGCACAATAAATATTTATTGAGAATGCAAAATAAATATATCCCCCTTAATGTTTCTTCTATTAATCAGCACTTTGCTCATAAGACTATGAATAATACAAAGAGTTACAAGTAATGGCAACATAGGTGGTGATTGAGATAAGTTATAGTATAATAAGTATGTGCAGCTTTTTTAAAATTCATGCATTACGCAAGCCAATACAATGAGATTCTCTTATAGATGAAAGTTAATATAAAGTATCCCATTGACTAACTCTATTATTCAAGCTCCTTTTCCTTTTTCCAAGAAAAACAGGGCATGGTGACAATCTAAAACAGTGATAATTGCAAGATCAGAACACATGAACTGAGGCAAATTTGAATAATAGTAGCCATGGGTAAAGCAGGAATTAAAGGAATTTGATATTAAAAATAAAGCATCAAGTACATGGAATGAGGTAGTAAAATAGAAAAGAGGAACCATACAACAGGACAAGAACTAGTCACAAGAGACAGAAAATAACCTCAGAATAAAAACTACAATTCAAGGCTTTAAAATAATCGTTGCCATTCTGGAGCATAACTCACTGTAGCTTTTTTACAGAGGTTTTATTTTCACCCTTTGTTTAGGGTAAAGTCTACACATTGTTAAGAATATGAAAGATGGAATTTATTTTTCCTTTAGTAATTGCTAGGTGCTATAAATATTTTACCTAAATATATAATTCCATTGCAGTTTGCACAGCCTCTCAAAATTATCCATGGTCTCAATTTTATAACTGAGAAGGTTTATAGAGGTGAAGTCACTTTACCCAAGTCATACAATCCAGTGAGAGGTATAGACAAAATCAAAGAATGACCTAATTTTTCTGTTCCTTCCAACCATCTGTATCTCCTGCTGAAATTGCTGGCATGAGATATAGTAAACCTACCACACACACACATACACACACATGCATACGCACAGTTTATCAATAATGCAAAATGTTCTTATAACTGTGTTTAGAACATATATAGTTAAGTGATTTATCTTGCTAATTAAGTTTCTGATATTAATTACTATGCATTTACCCAGCAGCTAATCCCAGGCAATGAAAAAATGTGAGAGCACATGGATATTGACTGGTGAGAATGAACATTTGTGACAATAACCATAGAACAAACAATATAGACAAGGCAATTTGAGAGAGGACAGCATTTTTCTATTTTTGCTTTATCAGATCAGTAGATCAGTTGGTCCATATTGTTCATAAATATCTCACTGAAATTTTCTTCATACTCACAATTATGAGGTCAAAAAAAAACAAACCCAGAAACTTAAATTTTTGAATTTGGTTGTGTCGATGCTGCAATTAGATGCTATAGAACTACTCTTAGTAAAGTTCTTTAAAAGCTCCTTTTCCCAGTGTGTAATGATTAAAAACAATAGGCAAAGTCTGAGTAGAATTAAGAATGTAGCATTTAAATCAGACCCAACTATTCAAAGCTCTTTTCCATGACAGAGCCCTAGATGAAATAAAATCAAAAGGCCAAATTTTACACACAATTTAAAGATGTAAATGAAAAAAAGTAACTTAAGAAAATAAGATATTTTTCTTTTTACTCAGATCTTGACAGGAGGTAACATTTTATCTAAAAATTGTTTTGTTATAAACAGCTAATATAAGTAGGAGAGATTTGCAATTGTTTCTGCTCAATTTTCATCTCCCCTGGTGACTCCCACATTGTGCAGTGGAATCTTTATTCTTTACCACTTCCTATAGAACAGTTTTAGTACCACTATTGCACTTTTTCACCTCCCATTCAACAACTCCAATTTGAATCTGCAATGATGGAAATTGTTTTACCAGAATTTATTAGGTGGGCATGTTTAAGAGTTCTTGACAGCTCTTATCTAATACAACTTGTCTGAAATATCAGTGCCATAGATCATTGCCTTCTCTTTGAAATTCTCCTCTTTTCAGTTGCATAGCATCATTTTTCTCTGATTTTCTCCCTATTTCTCTGACAACCCTCATCATGTCCTTTGAGCATCCCCCCTCTTTGTCAATGTTATAAGTATTGGCATTTAGCAAGATCTTTTTCTCAACTCTCCCCCATAATTCTTGTCTATGTATAAATTTAGCAACTCTTATTAGATAGATCTAGAATATTCCCATCCCTGACCTCTCTGATAAACCAAAAAACTTTTAACAGGCCGGGCACGGTGGCTCGTGCTTGTAAGCTTCAGCCTATGAAGCGGCCGGGGCTAGGGATTGCGGTTCGAGTCCCGCCTGGGGCACGTAGTGAGACCTAGTTCCAAAAAAAATAGCTGGGCGTGGTGGCGCACGCCTATAATCCCAGCTACCTGGGAAGCTGAGGCTGAGGATTGCTTGAGTCCGTGGTACCCCGGGCAACAAGAGCCTGCGGTTCCACAGGCAAAAATAGCAAGACCTAGTCTCAAAAAAAAAAAAAAAAAAACTTTTAACAATCTTGCACACTAAATAATTCCAGTTGAGCTTCCATAGCAACAAAGTTACAGGCAGAAAAATTGTACTGCTCAACAATTTGTGCTTTCTACTGAGTTCTGTATCTTATCCAGTGTTGTGACTATTTATGTAGCTTTCCTAATCCAAAAATGGGTGCTGTCCTTAATTCTACCTTCACTATCAACACCTACCACACCTGAAAAAAAATTTATATTAATAACTACAAGTTAGTTGTGCAAAACTTTCAATTCCTCCTCTATGACCTCTTTTACCTTCTTTCACCCAATTTATCTCAGAAGTCTTCGCCCACCCCCTAGATTTTGGTCTTTCTTGCATCTAATACAATTCCTGCTTGTTATAATACTTTCTTTAAAAGTCATTCCTATCATTTCACTATTCTAATATCCCTTTAAATATTCTATCTGGACCTAGCATTTCCTACCAAACTCTCAGGACTGAATACATCTTTTATATTCTGACCCCAAATAACTTCTTGTCAGTGTCAATCTCTATTCCAGTCACCCCACCCTATTTTAGAATCAGTGAAAGTACAGAGTTCTTTTAGTTCAATAATATTCTTTTTTATTTTTATTTTTGGTACATGTTGTTCACAAAAAAATACTTTCCCATACTTTCACTTATTTGCTTCATCAAACTATCCCCTACTCATACCTTTATACTCAGTTGGGAAGTTTCCATAATTCACCCTTTCAAAAAGATGGAAGATACTTGTTAGAGCTGAAAGTATACATTAGAATGATACTATGAGAAATTAACATTTGTGGAGACAGGAAGTCACTACCTGTATTTCATTATCAGAGACAATGCTTTATCCTACAGAATATTTGCCAATGTTTGAAAAATATTTAGTCATCACAAGGAGGGATATAAGATACTATAGGTATCAAGTGGTAGGAGCTGGAGATGTCACTAAGTATCTTTCACTGAATCAGACAATCCTACGAAAGTTTTTTTTTGTAAAAATAACAATAGTTCTAAAATTGCAACACACATTTCTAGAGTTAGAAGTGTGTTCTAGTCCTTCATACAGATTGTGTAAAAGTATGCATGTTTCTTTTTAAGAATTGATTCACCTCTTTTCAAACCATAGGATGCCTGTGGACCTGGCCAGATGGGTGGAGTGTGGAATTTCTCTGGAGGGCAAATAGGACCCACTGGAGTTTGCAGGGTGTGTTATGCGGCTTTGGGTAGATAACAGAAGTAAGTGCAGTTCTGTGGGAGCCCATCTCAGAGATGAGAAACTTGCAATCTAAATCTTTGCAAGTTAAGCTCTCTGCCCCCCGCAGGAGGAACAATCTGGGAGCTGACCTGAGAATCAGGGGACCCCTAGGGGCATAGCTCTCTGGACCCCAGGTATAAGAGTGCTGAAGTCATGAACTGCATCTTTATTAAGAAATATAGGAGCCCTGTCGTCAGATTCTATATTTCAATTAGATTCTCTGTGGAGAGTCACTGAGATACTAGAATGAGCCCGAGGCAGGGAAAACTGGGAGAACCAGATAAGCTTTACAACCAAGGAATAACCTTGGGTGACTTGAAACCAACTTTTATTATCCTGATTCCCTAAAAATGATTGCTTAGGAATGTTTAGTAGTATCTAATGATAATCTA